>WAAG01008713.1:144853-180878 GCA_013390105.1 Tichodroma muraria | reverse complement strand
AAAATGTTCAGTTGCAAAGCTTGGTAAAAAATCCATGGATGGAGCCATAACAACTGAATGACCTGGTAAGAAAATCAAAGTGCAGTTGACTGGAAGGAAAAAAAATGAGAAATAGACAACTCCAAAATGCTTCTGAACAACCAGGTTGCCTAACATTGGAAACTAGCAGAGATGGCAGCATAATAAAGTAAAATATTCCCAAAATGTATCTCCTGACACCCCTCTCACTGCCTCCTTGCCTCATCAGAATTCAAATCACAGCTACAATCCCAGAAGTATTTTCAGTTCCATGCCTACTAAACAAAATACCAACTTGATGAAAAGGGATGATAGGAGCATTCTTAGCTCAGCTTTACTGGCTTCCCAAAGCCCAGGTAATGACCAGTACAGCCCAGTAGCCTCACACTCACCTGGCTGTGCCCAGCAGAGCTCCTCTCATACCCCTCCTGCTGCTCCCATCCACTGGCACTTCCCTCACCCTCTTCCCACAGCTGACCAAAACAAGGACTCTCTCCAGGTGCCAGGGATTGAATAGACAGGTTGCATTTGTTACCCTCTAACAGGCATTAGAAGCGAGCAGTGAGAATCCTAACAAGCCCCAGTCATCCTCCAGGATTCCTGAGTGGTAAAATCATCCCTTTGCCTGTGGCAAGGTTGGAGGGAAGGCAGGACGTGTGCTGATGGTTTTGTTTTACCATCCAGTGTGCCAGGAGTGTCTGATTAACAGTTTTCCATCCCTATTCAGGCATCTTTGTTAGGAGTAAGTCTTTGCTCTTTTAGATCCTGGTCCAAAGCCTTTCAAGGAAATTGAAAAGTCTCCCATTGATGAGAAGGGGGTGCGCCCTTGCTAATTGTTCCTTTCACATCAGAGTGAAAACAAATTCTTCAGCTTCCATTTGAAACCCATGAAGTTAAACCTCATGATATATTGGACCCTCATTTTGAGGATGGAGAGGAGAGGAGGGGAAGGGAGGGTGAAGCCCAGGACTGAGGGTTGTATGTAGGCTCCAAGCACGTGTGTTACACAGCCCACGCCGTGACACATCACACGCCTTGGATTCTGCTTTCCTGAAAGGCTCCAAATGTTTTAGAGCTCCCAAGTTCATAAAATGCTGCATTTAAGGTACTCATTGCTCACCAGCAAACTTGAGATCAGAAAGGCACTCTGATGTTACCCAGTCGCTGCTCACTGGGAATAATTTCTCCTCAGGAAGAGAGTTTTAGTTTGTTTTAGTTTGCTCCTCTTGCAGAGGGAGGTGTCATCTCTGGTTAAGGTAAAGGTGTGGAAGTAGGAGGTCTACAGAGCATGGGATGTTTGGTTTGGGCTACCTCAGTGCCAAAAAGATATTAAGAAATCAAAGATGTCTATTCCAGACCGAGAAATGTGGCTGGTGAACAGAAATGAAAATTCTGAGGGAAATCAAAAGTTAAGCATGCATATGTTAGGGATAATGGAATTTTACAAACACCTTAAACACAAATCAACAAACCATAATTAATGTAATTATTTAGAAAGCTGATTTTAACTGAGTACATAGGTGATGTCATCTCCCAGCATGGGAAAACTAGAAGGGCACCATGATGGGATAACTAAAGGTTGCTTTCTAAACAACCTTTTGCTTTGGGAAGGAGATGAATTGGATGGAATTGTCCATCTATAGGTTAAAAAAGAAATCTCTGTAAGCACAATGACATAAACAAATACAGTTTTATAAAAAGAGGGAAGCAGCAGTAGCATAGGGTTGATGATTTGGGAATCCAGGAGAGAGTCTGGTCAGCTAAAGGATTCTCCAAGCTGTGTTGGAAGATAAGAAACTGATCTGGACAAACCACCCCTCTCACCAATGCTGTTATTTCAGCAGATGAAAAAGAATTTTTAAAGAGACAAATATATAAACTGCAATATAACCTGGAAAAACACTTTTCAAGAACTGTCTTCTTACAATGAAATAATTTTTCTTCCCTCCACAAAGAGGGATTTTACCCTGGAGTTGTTTCTAAAAGACAGTAAAACATAACAGATGAATGTTGCCTTGCATAAGGAACACACATATGCATTTAAATCACTTATATTTTACTTTTTTATGATGCAATTGCGAATTGTGTTATTTTGCATTTGTAATTAGAGGTTGAAACAGATGGCAGAGCCTTGGTTTAAAGGGATGAGCTGGATGGAACAGGTCTCCTGCTCCACTGAGGGCTGAGCAGGGAAACTCTTCCATGAGCTGGTCAAACAGCAGATGTTTCCTGCACATCAAAGAACATTGGAAAGGAACAATCTGGATTTTTCTAGAAGGTGAATAGACACTGGTGAATTTTCTTTTTTTTCCTCTAAGTGATTTTAGAATGCTCCCAGTACCGTGCTCTGATTTTGGCTCTTGGGTTAGGTGACATTCGACCCCTCAACAAAAGCAGCAGGATTTTGGTGCAGCCTCCAAAGGAGAAAGAAACCCAAGCGTCTGTTCCAAAGACCCTTTCTTCAAAGGAGAAAAGCTTGAAGAACTCTTGAAGAAAATCCCCAGAGGAGCAGTGACCCCAGGAGCACTGGGACATATAAGCATGGAACACCAGCCATTACGGCAGGAATGGCAGGTGGTTTTTCCAGCTCTCTTTCCTCAAGGACCAAAGCTGTGGGTACAGGGAGACTCATCATTCCTTTCCCATCATATACAATTTGAGAGACAACCACTTTATCCCATAAATATTCCAGCCTGGGTGAACCCTGGACCTGGGACTCACGGCTGCTCCCCAAAGCCGGAAAACCTTTTACCAACTTTGGATGAGTCCAATTTGAGTTCTCCTTAAATTACAACTGAGCTGCCCACCAGTGACTCTTCCCTTGGGTGGGATTTCCCAAAGTTTGAGATTCCTTGCTTGAGGTTAAGACAATCTTCCCTGCCCAAGGAAGAGACACCCTTTCCCCACAACATATCCTCAGCGACTGAGACCTGCTGAATTAACACCAATGAAATCAATACTCAATGTTCGTTTATAGATTTGTATAGATGATTCCATTAGACATAAACAATTATCCAAGTCTGAGACTAAGGTTAGGCCTAGCTGCACCTAAACTCCATTAATTTATTGATTGCTCACTTTCTACCAAAAATGGAGCAAATCCTTTAAGTGCACATATACCCTACCAAAAATAAATATCATGGACTTTTAAGCATCAGGATATTCATAAAGCAGCCCCTAAGTGGTATCTAGAGCTACAACCCTTGGGGATCCAGCCAAGGATCCTTTCACCCTCAAAGATCCAGATCCATAGCTCCAAATTAGCGTTTTAAACCACTGGAGAGCCTGGATCACTATGGGAATATGGAAAAATCATGTTGATATTATATGGTTTATATATATTATTAGAAACATTCATTGAAACACCTTTTACAGTAACTACCAATATTATCTACCCTACTACGCTGTTACCAGAATGATTTTTAATATTTTAACAATATTTTAAAATATTTTTCAATGTGACTTTTTCTTCATACTAGCAGAGCAATATTTACTGATTGCCCAGGATGAAAAAGGCATCTCTAGCTGCTGCTTTATCACTTAGTTTGGTTTCTCTGCATTTTTTGTAAATACAAAAAAGGATCTGAAGTAAACAGGTTGTAAAATGTCCCTATAAATATTATCTGTTTACTATCTTTGGGGATGGGCATGGACAAAAAAATTGAACCAGAATGCCATAAGAACAAATTTTCTTTGGGGAATTCATTCACATCTGTTCCTGTACAACAACAGGAGGAACAGAAATTATTAAGAAAAAAAGACAGAAAAGAAAGGAAATGTAACTTTCAAAAGGAAAAATAGCTTCCTCTAATCTTTAGCTGATGGTTCTGATGAGTTTTTATTCTGCCTGACCTGATTAGCCCAATGCTAATGGAAACGAAAGGACTTATCCTGAAAGTTAACTCCTTTCTGGAAAGGAGATGGATGGGTTTCTGAAAACAGGGATAGCTGGAAAATACACTTGTGTGATCTTTTGTTTCCAAATTTTAATGCATCCCCTTTCAAAAGGGGTTCTAGTCATGAAATTTAGTTAATCTTTAATTTTATTTATTTAAATATTAACAAATTACCTGACTGTTGATGTGCTATCATCATTAATCGGCAAATTATATATGAAATAGAAGAAATGTCCTTTTCCCTTTATCTCATCCTTTGGGGACCTGGCATTGCCCTCACTGCTGTGGGGGAAAGGGGCACTGGGGTACTGCAGGAGCCCAGGCCAGCACTTCCTCCCCATCCCTCGTGGGGAGCGGGCCTGCAGAAGAATGAAATGGGCTGGATTGTTCTGTTTGCAGACCCTCTTTGCACACCAAACATCCCTTCAGCTCTCCCTCTGGAATTTCCATTGATGGTACCAGCATCGGATCCATCCTCCCAAGCCATGGACAAAGATCGGACTCTGCAGCTGTGCCTTCAACACAACACACTGTAAATACAGTATAAATACAGTGTATTAGTGGTAAAAAACCACAGAGACTCCTCGAATTGATAAGCAAATGCACCGAGGTATGAAATGCAAATTAACATATAGTGCCTTTTACAATTAATCTATCCTGCATTGACCTAAATACTTTTTCTTTTTGTGCAAGAGCAGGCCTAACCCAGAACCAGGGGCTGGTTTTGACCAATATTTGACTCCAATCATAGTATTTAGTAAAGAAATATATATAGATATACAGATAGAGAGAGAGATAGAGAGATAGATATAGATATATAGATAAAGGCATGCAGAAATGATATAAGGATTTTTATAATAAAACAGTTTTATTAATTTATCTGACTTTCTCTTTCTGGTCCTTCTGCAGTGGAAAGTGGTGACGTAATTCTGTGGTGAAGGAAAAACAACCTCTATTAAATAGACAAAGATCATAAAGTCTACTTTGCTTGAATTTCCACAGCTTCAGTGCACACAACTGAAGGCCTGGCAAGTACTGAATTATTTCAAGAACTATTTATTTCAAAGTTACAAGGCTGATGAAGGTTTTAGAGTTAAAAATTCCTGTTTTTCTTGGAGCAACATCTTTAAAGATATGCAAAGAGGGATTTCTCAGCACTATTCAGAAACGAGTCTCAAGTGATTTGCCACTTTGGAGTACAGAGATTGTTTTCTAATTCAAGCAAACATTTTGAATAAAAAACAAAACAGGAAAGGATGTGAGAAAATACTCATTAGGAAAACAACAGTGAGAATCTCCATAGAAATATTTAACCAACTTACCTGATTTCACAGTTGTGCTTTTAGGTCCTGGAGAAGGAGCAACACACAGATTTTTTATAGAAGGAGAAATGCAGAAGCCACCAATGAAAAAATGAGGTTTTCAAGGTTTAGAACAGGCTTGGAAGAAAACCCCAACCAAAGGTCCACTAAGACCGGACCCCCAAGCTGAAGTTGCTGCTGGATTATTAAGAGTTACATATTCTTTTTTTTTTTCTTTTTTAAGGTGCTATTTTGGGTGCAGCATGCTGTGAAAATATATAGGTTACCCTCACACAGATATTTAGAACAGAACTATTTACATAATGGATGGACATTTTCACGGGAAACGTTTGATGGATGGATGCAGAGATCTGCATTCTCTCGTTTGCTGATAGAAGAGCTCTGTGCTATGCACAGAAAATTCCCTCTGTGTGGGTAATGTATATTTGACTTCACCTTTTGCATATTGATCACTCCCTGACTTGCAAATCCTTAGCCATGTGCAAGTGTGCGTAATATGAATAACTTTATTCCAAACTTGCATGTCTTAAGCCATATGTTCACTGAAATCTGAGCATAAATCTACTAAAATTTACTGTCCTACACTGCAGATCAATAAACCCTACAGTATTTCAGGAGTGCTGGATGTATATTATTTTTGATGGCTTTGTAGATGCATATTTCCAGCTATAATTATTTACATATAAGGTCCAGGACCAGGAGATAACCTTCAGCTTTGGTAACATTAACACTTGCAAATAATCATCACTACTCTATCACTCTCACACCCCATAATCTGCTAACATATGTCTACATTTTCTATGTGTTTATGTAGTACTTTATATGGAAATGTTTCATTACTGCCCGCAGCAACATGTGGCATTTCTTCAAGAACATTTCAGCACCTTTTAACATGGTTTCTTCAAACGTCTCTCTAATTGTGAGGATTTCATTCTGCAAATGTTATCACTGCTCAAGCAGATCAATTTTCTTAACTGCTTAATATGCATGCTCTAGGCATTTCCACAAAAATGCAAAATATACAGTACAGAATTAATATAAATAAACTACTACCAGGCTATTATGGAGCAGATTTAAGGCAGCAGGGTTGGAGATAACTCCATTTCCTGACTTGCAAGTCTTCTTATTGTGGCAACATGTCATCTAAAATTTTTGTTCAAGATATAAAACAATTTTTTTCCAATTAATTATTATAGTACCATTTTCTCTAAACCAAATTATGATATTCTTACTCACCAACACAGTGACTGCGGGTGCAGAGAGGGTTTACGGTGGAAATTTCTGTCACAATTCCAGATTTTCTGAACTTTGATTGCTTGTGCTCATATTTCTGGCTGACCAAGCATCTTCTAAAGCTGCACAAAACCCAGCTGGGTGGAGGGATCTCCAGGCAGGTACAGATGTGGAGGAGAAAGTGGCATCTCACTGATACAAAGGCTGGTGGCTGCCACTGGTGCTTTTACATTACATTCAGACAACACTTCAGCCTTCCAAAAAATAAGGGTCCTGAAGCTGTCCAGGATGAAGGGCTCCCAGGCCAAGCTTCTCTCAGTCAAGAGCAGGCCTGGACTAAATTTGAAAGAGCTAAATTTCAAAGAACTAAAAGCATGTGAGACCAATCCAAGCCTCATTATTTGATTGGAGACATTGTGAATCTCAGGAAGCCATTGCTGGAATGTGTCCTGTTCATATTCCATCCTCAACAGTCTGGTTTGATATTGGGGAGTGCTGCCAAGGGAGGAATTATGGTGTACTCTTGACTTTTACATCACTGCCCTCTCCCTGGCTGCGCAGAGGTTCATCAATTGCTGATGTTCCTATGGGTGATGTAACAATTAATCTGATTACATAAACAGCTTTAAGAAGAGGAGCCTGGCAGAAGAGCACAGCAGAGTCCTCCAGACTCGAGCTGTCCATCCCAGCCCTCTCCCCTGCACTGCTTCCTTTTGCTCTGTGTACATTCATCCAGCCTTTGGCAAACTCCACAGAAATTTCCTCTTTCAAGGAGGAAATGGAGCAGAGCAATCCCTCTGAGAGGAACAAGCTGATTTCTTCAGGAAGGACCATGGGAGTTTTTTTGATGCTGGAATAAATGCGGTTTCTCTGCTGTGAGGTTTGGTACCGATGCTGCTGGAAGGATGAGTCATAGTTTCTTTCATATATATCATCCAAGTACCTATAACTGTCTCTCATCTAAATGTTAATTGTATCCAACAGAATGACTTTAAATGAATACTCTGTCAATAGCACTGTTATTAATGTTCCTTGATAGGCATGGTTGGAATATTTTGTAAGATTAGTCTAATATTTCCTACAGATTCTGCTTCATGTGTTGTGTTATTGTGTCTACTTTGGATCAAAACTTGCTTGTAAAGCCTTGGGTGGTTTTTTTTTACTCTCCTCTCAAGAATTCCCATATCACTAAGTTTTGATAGGAACTATTTTACTACAGGAGTAGCAGTGATCCTCATTTCTCTGGACCACAAGTGTAAGTTAAGGTGTTAAATTGATATTTTCTGATTGCTCAGCAGGGCGTTTTATTGCCTTCAGCCGGTGCAGCTGGTACTGCAGGAGCTGATGGCATTAGGGGGGACAGAGCTAAGCTTGGTTTAGCCATGTGAACGTTTTGATTTGTGCCAGCTGCACCTCGGTGTCTCCAAGCGACCATGACAGGAATAGTTCGGCAGCAATTCCTCGCTGTTGGCCGCTCACCTGCCTGAGCCAAAGTGAGGCACAGAGGAGAACCCAGGTGTTTGACAGGAAAAGGAGACAGAACAGCTTTTCTGTGGTGCCCTGGGGGTACCCCTGGCTGGATCCAGAGCAGCAGTGCCAGGAACACCTGAGCAACAGGTGGGAGCCTTTGATGGAGCTGCTTTGCCGGTAAACCCTCGGCAAGTTTAAAGCACTCCCAACCCACTTTGTTTGCAAAGAGCAAATAGCTGATCCAAAGGCTGAAAGCCTCTGGGTTTTTTTCTTCTTCCCCCCCTCTCATCTCCTTTTTCTCTCCTCCTGCTGTTCCTTCAGATTTAGGCCTTTTGTTTCTTCTCCTCCAGACATCTGTCCTCTGCCTGGGCTGCTGTTCCAAGAACAGATATCCCACCTCAGGTCCAGCCCACTTTGATAGTTCACAATGAGACACCAAAGCTGGAATAAACACATAGCTGGGGGTGGGGGAAAGAAAAAGTTAAATCCCTACTTCAAAACCTGTTTTGTGTTTTCTTATTTCTTAAAGTTATTTTTAAGTGTTTAAACCAGACCAATTATAGTCAGAAACTACTTCACTTAATCCATTCCTTTATCTCCTGGGAAAAATCACCAAAGCAATTCTCAAAATGTTTAAATCCCACAGTGTGCATAAAAGCAGCAAGTAAATCTGCTCCTTCCCAGGCAAACCTTAAGGATTTCACTGACATCTTTAATTAAACCAGCAAATAGGTCGGTTTCTCTTGTACTCTGACCAACACACTGTCAACAAGGAGGGGAAAGAAACTGAAAAGAAGGATTTGTACTGAAAAACAGCACCAGAAACATTTGTATAATCATGATCATGGACTGGAACAGGAATGTAATCAGGAATTATTAAACATTATCAACTACTTCCTGGCAACATATTGCTTGGATAACACTCCTGCAACTACAGGAGAGCTAGTTATGAAATAATTAAACTGCAAAATTGGAAATAGAACAAAAAAAAAAGTGAACTCAAAATGCATGAAGTTGTGCAAAAGTATGTTTATGTCTGTGAATTTATAAAGGTGGATTTAATTCCGAAAGGGAGAACTGTGCAGTTGTTATTAGATCAGTAATAAGCACAGATGGCTGCAAAGGAACCATTCCCCAACCCATCCTGCCATCTCTACCCTGCAGCACTCGTGGAGAAGGAAATACAAGAGTAGGGAGCAGCAGAACTGGGAATTTAGTGGTTTTAAATTTCGAAGACTGAGTCTACATCATGGTGTGTTATTCATTATCAGTAACATTCTTGGCAAATTCACCCAACACAGATTTTAAGACACGATTGTCTAAGCTCCTTTCAGAAGTTAGACCCGATGCCACTGGCTAGCTCATCACAATCTTCTGTCGATATCAGCCCCTTACGTATTTTTTTCTTTTCCTGCAGGAGGAAACTGATGTTCCCAGGGATGAAAAGGTTGCACGCAAAAGCAGGATCCAAAAATCCTGCTCTCAGCTGTGTGGAAGAAGGATTTATGATGCTCAACTAGCAAAGATAGCAATTAGCTGGAATACTCAAGAGCAGAGAGCTTGACAATCTGATGAGTTATTCTTTTGAACTGGGGCAGCAACTCATGCATAAATTTCCTTGTAAACAATTATTACAGAAATGCACTGTAAACACAATTAATCATCTCAAGGTGTTATCTCTAGGTATTTTCCCCACAGATTATGTGCCACTTGCTCAATAAATCAAATTTTAACATAAAGACATCAATAGCTGGTATTATTAATATTCCCATTCAGCCAAACATGGTTGGGTAGAAGCTAACAAGCTTTGATTACATTTCGAAAACACAGAAAGTATTACAGAAAATGGGAAAAAGATGTGAATTGTGAAACTTTGAATGAAAATAGGATTAAAGAGGAGACATATGAATCAGAACATTGGTTCAGATAAAATACGAGTACTTTGTAATTTAAAATGCATTTTCACTGATATGAATTGGAAATAGTACAGTACGTCTTGTTAATAGGAATATTAAGTTTTATATCATCTTAGATAGGTTCTTCTTATGAAATAGTATTTACAAGAGCCTTATAATAATAGGCTGCCTAATATTTACATATGATTTCTTCTTATGATATATCCCAAGCACATTTTCATCCATTGTTCATAATTATCAGCCGGGGATTGGAGTAGCCAGCAAAGGGAACAAACGCATCTCGCTCTGTTTCATCTCCCATTTGGAAAGAAGACCACAGAGCATTAAACAACCTCCACTCCAGATCTACTTGAAACCCACCCTTTCAGACCCCGAGCTCCTTTTAGAGATCGTCCTATGGACTTTGGCAGAAGCTGAGAAGAAAATGTGGTTCAGGAGAGTGGGGTTACCAAGGCAGGGGGAAAATCTGATGGGGCGATGGGGAAAGGAAAGAGGAGTGGTTGGAGCAGGGAAGTGGGGCAGAGGAACACAAGAGGAGGAGGATGCTGGAGAGGACCAAGAAGTATCTCTCCAGCCCGTCAGCTTTGAATAGTTTGCAGCATGGGGAAGATAGAAGAGGCATAGAAACTGGAGTGGCTCAAAAAGTGCCCACAGGAATTTGCCACAAGGAAAGGGGACAGGGGCTGCACAGAGGAGTTACCAAAGGGGTTTGAAAGACAGAGGGAAGAGAAAGCATGAACATCTGCAGTTATTGCTCAGTTATTTCTACTCACCTTCCAGTCAGCGTAATTATTCCTTTTTACAAAATAACAACATGTTTGCTTAGGCTTCTGCTCCTCTGCCCAGTGGCTTGTGCAGCTGGTGACACAAACATGTCAACCCGGTCAAACAGGTGACTTTGGGAGAAGGGCACTTGTGCTCTGTGGTTTCCATGGGTGGGAACGAGTTCTGAACTATCCCCTGGGGAAGGCCACAGCTGATGCCTGAGAGCAGGTCCTCTGGAAGAGATCAGAGATCATAGCCTTGACCTTTTCTTTATGTGTGAAACCAAGAGCCTGCAGGAAGAGGGAAAGCAGAATTTGCAACTCCTCAGGTTCCTCTGCTGATGGTCCTTCTTTAGTCCCCAGTTATCTGTGGTTCTGCAATGTTCAGATCCACCAAAATTGTGGAGTCAGGACAGTAGGCACCTGGGGGAGCAATTCTCTTTTTCATCTTCTCAACATCGAACCTGATGCAATCTTCCCTCAGATCTCCCTATATTTGGAATCAAGACCACAGGGAATGGATACAGATGTTTCAAAGCCTTTTCATACCAGTCTGCTTTATTTCTTTGAGTTCATTCATCAAATTTGGCAGCCTCCTGCCTGTCTGCAGTGAAGATCTTCAAGATTTTAAGAAGTTTGGTCACCTCTTCTCTTCAAGATGCCCCCTGTTTTATGATAATGATGCAAGGTATTAATTTTCTGTTCACTTCCTGAGCAGGACGATGGAAAGTGGCCAACAGACAAATCACACTAAAATATTGACCTAATAGTACCCAAGATTTTTAAACTGACACTATTCACCAAGGGTAGGAATAATGAATGTATTGCATGTAGAGAGATTTATTGATTGATATGGGCAGCAAAATAGCACTGCTCAATAATTATTTCAAAGATCAGGAAGTCACCTTGGTATATTATTCTTGGGTTGTTGCCAATTTTTGTTACTGTCCACTCATGGTGTCCTGTACAGCCCTGAAGATAACTTGGTGTCTGCAAAACTCTCACTTGCAAATGCAAGTGAAAATCAATTAAAAGCACGAGCACATTTTTGTGTGTGCAGAAAAGGGCCGTGTTTGGAGACATTTGTCCCTTTATGTCAGGGATAGTCCTTACGCAGCAAACTTTACCTCACCCAGCACTGGAGAGTGGAAGGAAGGCAGCTGAGAGCCCATAAAACACGAACAAAGAAGAGCAAAATCTACTTGATGAGCCACCTCAATTCACCTTAATAAGTTCTCATCGTGGTGCTCTCTGGCATTGCTGATGTGCTGCACACCATCAGCACCGAGTGGCTCAGATGAGTTTTCTGCTTATCAATGGCTTCTTTTTCTTTCTGTGTCTGGCAAATTTCTAATAGTGGCTGATTTCCTGTATGCAGATCCCATTTATGGTTTGTAGCACTGTATTATGATGAATTTACACTATCAATGAACATTGCTGAAGGGCCTCATTAACTTGTGCAGGCGGTGAATTTGTATTTTTCAAAATGCCACTCTTTCTCTAAAGAAATCTCGCTGACAGTGGCAGTCAAGTACTTGACTGGTTAATAAGGCAGCTCAAAGGAAACAGCTTCACTTCACTGCGAGTTTTTGTCCTTGTTTAATTTCTCCTCCTTTCTCGACAGGTTTGGAGGATGTGCGAAGATAATATATTTCAGTTTTTAATCTCGCAGTCCTGCTGACTACGATGATATAAACAAAAGCAGAAACACAGAAAATTATAGAGATACACTTAAAACAGAACCGGTAATAAAAAACCTGGGGTTCTGGCAGAGATTTTGCTCAGGCACTCCTCTACTTGGCATAATTAGGAAGTTTCTTCAAATCCTGCTAAATCCCAGCTCCGTTTTTCCATGCCTGCAAAGTGAACAAGATAATCATGCCCATAATGCGGGGCCTAAAAACCTGAAGGCATCAGCACCCAGCCCTCCAGACAGACTGCAACCTGCAAACAGTTCAAAAGCAAGCTTGTCAGACTGGCTGCGACATATGGAGCTCCAACGAGAGTATTTCCAGATATAGGAAATACCAAGCATTCTGTAAACAGAGTCGTTGGAAGTAGTTTTTTTGCAAGGATATTTTTACGACTGGTAAGTTGCAAGAATCTGTTCACAATATCTGCGCTCTCGGTTACCACCTGTGTTTTTCTCAGCAGAACGTGGGTAACATGCAGGCTTTATGATAACAATTTTTTTAAAAAATCCAGTGCGGTGTCTTCCAATACAGCCTCAAAGCTTTGTGGAACCTTCAGGGAGTACGTGGAAATCTTGTTCTTTGAATATGACAATATTTAGCTCTCAGAGATCTTTAAATGTAGCTAAATCTTCATGAAGGCCGTTGCAGGAGGAAGGTCTCTGGGCCCGGGGTTTTAGGAAGAATTTTGGTTGGCAGAGCTTGGCCAGGACAGCCTGGGGGAAGATGTTTTTACAACAAGGGTGATAAAACACAGGCACAGATTGTCTGGAGAGGTGGTGGATGCTCCATCCCTGAGAACATCCAAGGCCAGGTTTGACGCAGCTTGGAGCAGCTCAGTCTGGTTGGAGATGTCCCTGCTCATGCCAGAGGGTTGGACCAGATAATCTTTTCAAGGTTCCTTCCAACTCAAACCATTCCATGACTCACTCCACAATGTCTCTTGCAGGATCCCAATGGCTCAAGAACCACTCCTGCATCATCCTGCTCATCTCACTCACCGTGGTCTGTGCTGTAGGAGAGCGGAAACGGGATATCCCAAGTATTTTAGGTATGGCTAGAAAGGCTGGGCCAGGTCAAAAAGACGTGCAGGAGCCAGGGCTGACCCTGCAGAAGAGACGTGCTCAGTGTTGCCTGTGCCATATGGGCAGCAGGAACCACAAACTGTGAGGTCAAGCCTGGGAAATGGCAGCAACAGGCGAGACAAAAACGCATTTTCATTCAGTCTTAGGATCCAAATCTTAACACAGAGCGAGTATTTTCACTCTTTCTTTTAAACATACATGAACACATATATAACAAATATGTCTCTCTCCATACACACATTCCCATATAGATGGAGGTGAAATAAATCTGTAAAACATGAGAAATGACATCCACAAAGGTACATTTTTAGTAACATAGAAGAGAAGTGATTGACAGAACAAAGCATATGGAAACGAAGAAGAATCTAACCCACATTTAGATCTAAGAAAAAAATATTTGCCTGAAGGGAAAATATTAATTAGTTTGTCTACATGCAAGATAAAAGTCTGGAAGACATATCCATCAAAAGGCAGCAGAATAAACAGCAAAATGGAAATTATTTGTAAATTGACAGTAAACTTGGCAAACATTGAGGGGGTAAACAAGTTATTTGGCATGCAAAGCACTCAGAAATCACAGCCTCTGTCAGGAGGCATCTGTGCATATATTCACTTATTTGACAGAAATTAACATTTTGCAGAAATCTTTGTTGCATGCTAAAGATTTCTTCACCCTCCTTAATTATTTTAATTGCTGCTTCAAAAATGTTCCATATAAACATGAAAAAAGACATTAAAATCCACCAAGTCCAGTCCCACGTTATCAATAACACACAATCCCTCTGTACAGGAGTTTAACACAAAACCCATGGAGACAGAAAATATTGACAGAAAAGAGCCACATTTATTTTTTCTCGATTGAAATTTAAGAATCATGCGAAGACTTTCTCAGCGTCCTTTCAACATCGTGAAAGGCTTCAAAAACAAAACATTGTCTCACAAACAAATTAATCCAACTGCTGAGAGGCCCAGGGTTATGGAGATTCTTATTTTCCCACTATTTGGGCAAAAATGCACGTTTGTGAGCCCATAATTCAGGTGGAAACTGGAATTGACCATGCCATGACAAACTCTAATGGTAGGCACTTTCATTCAAGAATAATGCAAATTAATCTACACTTCGGGCATTCCCTTTCTCCCCTGCAGGGTGGGTGATGCTGAAGTCATCATAAGCCCAACCAACAACTGGATTCTGGCTGTTTGAGGAAAAGATGGATAGAAAAGACAGATAGAAAAGGAGGATGGAAAAGATGGATAGAAAGGTGGATGGAAAAGATGGATAATCTGAAGGTGTCAGGCTCAGAGGAGTCCTGGCACTACCCCTGAGATCAACAGAGCCACAGGAGACCATTAATTGCACCAAGAAAGCACCAGAAAAAGGAGAAAACCCTTGAATTTGGGTTGTCCTACGGGAATGGGGACTTGAGCCAAGTTCCATCAGCCTCCTGCAGCAAAACCAGGATCTGTTGTGGATGCACAGGCTTTGCCACAGGTGTTCTGGTGGCAGGGCAAGGAGTTTTAGCTTGTTTTATACTGGAAAAAGAGCTGATTCCCCAAATTACACCAGATTTCCTAAGTATGGCAGTGGTACTACACTGCTAATTATAGCCAGGGATTTATGCGAGAAACTACATTACAAATTCAATGTAAAAATAGGTTTTCCAAATAGAATCTGAATAACGTTTTCTGCAAAATGTAGACCCACATTCTGCATTTAACCCTCCTCAAGTATAAATTCACATAATTCCAGCAGCAGTTTGGTATCAGATGAAGATATAACCATTAAAACACAAATTCTCTTTATCACACTGGAGCCATAACAGAATCCACCAACAGTTTGCAAAACTAAAGAGGTTCAAAGAAAAACCACAACTTGATAACAAGAGCTGGCCATTGATGGCCAGCTGGCTCCTTCTCCCAGTGTCACTGATTTTTGCCATGCCAACCCAGTTTGATTAAAGCAGCAAAAACAGGAAGAGTCCATTCAAACACATGCAAGCACTGAAGAAAATCTCATGTGAGCCCAAAAAAAAAATCAAATTGTTCAACTTTGCCAAATCTGAGACTGTTCATTCCTTTTCATTAAAATGAAAAGCAAGTAAAATGCTGCACTTCCTCCAGGAATCCATTTCCCAGTCAGCTTCCAAAGCCAAAATGTCTTGTTTCCTGCATTATTTCCAGGCATTCACAGCTACACCAGGGCTGTGGTTGCTGCAACTGGAACAGCAGCAAACACTGGGGAATGTCTCAAAAATGCTTTTGCAACTTTTGGTATCTGTGATGTTCGGAAACACAAAATTTGTAGGAAGAAGTCCAGAAATACAACAGAACAAAATGAAATCAACGGCAAATAAATAAATAATAAGCCAAAAATTATTTGTATATGCAGGACAACTCTGTAAATAGAGTTTCCACAGAGTCTCTGGGTCTTGAACATAAAATTTCTGGAAGTTCAGTGACTTTAACAGGCAGGAATTTGTAGCGGGACTTTGGGAAGGAGTTTAGCAGGCTTTGGTGGGAACTCCACATGGATCTGAATATGCAGGCAGCTGTAGGACTCCTGGGAAGAGCAGTGACAGCAAACACTCTCCCTAGATATTCTTTGCCCAAAAAACAAGTCAAGCATTAATCCACAGAATCACAAGGGCTGGAAATCCCTTTAGGGTCCTGGAGCGCAGCCACTGACCAGCACTGCCAGATCCACCACGTCCCTCACGTCCCTAAACACCACTTCCACGTGTGTTTTTAGCACTTCCAGGGGTGGGGACTCCACCACTGCCCTGGGCAGCTGTGCCAGGGCTGGACAGTCCTTTCTGTGGAGAAGTTTTCCCTTATATCCACCCTGAGCCTCCCCTGGCCCAGCCTGAGGCCGTTCCCTCTCCTCCTGTCCCTGTTCCTGGGAGCAGAGCCCGATCCCCCCCGGCTGTCCCCTCCTGTCAGGAGCTGTGCAGAGCCAGGAGGGCCCCCTGAGCCTCCTTTGCTCCAGGCTGAGCCCCTTCCCAGCTCCCCCAGCCACTCCTGGGGCTCCACAGCCTGCCCCAGCAATGTTGCCTTTTTCTGGACACAGTCCAGCAAAACTACCCATTTTATCCAAGAACTTCCTTTCTCCAGTGCCAGACCATGAACCATTGCTGATTTCAAAGCAAAACCTCAGAATTTTCTCACCTTCAGAGACTCAAATTGTAGATCAGAGATATGTCCAGTGAGCTATGAGGAAATCCAGCCTTATATCTCTGCTGGGAGATGAGCAAAGCAGGAGCAGCCCCCTATGTGAATTTCCTAAAACAAACCAATATTTGTTAAGTTTTTTAAATAGCTGAAAGCAACACTAGGCAGGACAAGGTCAGTCCTTCAGGCACAATGTCCATCCCACTGAAAGTATCCCTCAGAAATTCCAAGTTCCCAGCAGCAGGAAAGCTCTTGCCCATCTGAAGGAACGCCCATCTTTACTCAGGCATGTCTAGGACTCCTTTTAATCATTGTATCGTATATATTCACAATTATATTGTCTGCTATAAGCAACCATTTCAGCTTCCCAGGGGGTGGATTAGGACCTTCTGCCCTCACCTGGGACTGGTTGTTAACTGCTGGTGGTGCTGAGGTTCCACAGCAACACCACAAAGCAAAGCCCAGAGATGTCAACAGGCTTAGGAATTGTTTAGGCTCCTTTATCCTAAAAAGTTTTAATGTATAATGGAAGTTCGGCATGATTTTGCTGCATTTAGAAGAAAAGGGAATTGAACTGTTCTCCAGATTTTCCTTTTCTCGCAGGAAAGAAATCTGAATAATTGATTAATTAATTAGATAGACACGAGAATGTATTTTACCCTACAAATTTGGCCCCAGCTGTTACCTTGCTGTCTGCTACTCCCTGGGGCTGCTGCTTCTCCCCCAGCACTGCATGGCTGTAACTCCACCTACCCAATTCCAACCATTTCAGAGGAAAGGAGGAACTTTTAATATATCATGCAGCATTAGCAGTGACCACTTTTTGGTGAAATTCTGAGCTGACAGCTCTTTGCCCCAGATGTTTAACTCTAGGAAGTGTAAAACACCACCGGTAATCCAAGCTCCCACCTAAGCTGAAAGTCTAGGCATAAAATAATTAAATTGGCTCTTTCCAGACCTTTATCTAATGCAAGTTATAGTCTTTCTCTCCTCTCTTTGATGGTCTAAGGGCAGAGAGGTGAGGATTGCAGGGAGTGTTATGACTTTTATAAGCTCATGGCTGGAAGGAGAGGGACAAGCTCCCAGGCACACAAGGACACACACGCTCTAAATAATTTATAAGTCTGTTGACAACTCCAACTTGTGCCATGTGTTATTTTGATACCTTACTCTTCAGATGTGTAATGCCCCTCTCTGTCAACTCTCAAGTTCTTCTGTGCCCCAAAGCTTGTTCATTTTTTCCACCCCTAGCAGCCAGTCTAAGAAAAGATCCCTCACCCTGCAGATTTGGCCTCTGGAGAGCAATGTGGGCTTCTAAATGTCACCTACCCCTGGTCACGTTCAGACCTTGGCTGCTTTACAAGGCCAGCCCGAGTTGTAAAGAATATCCATTGCTAAGGGGCTGCTGTAGCTGCTCTGTGCAGAAAATAAATGCATAAAATACAGGAACACTATCAAATATATAATGGCTTATAACAGATTATGGTTTTCTTTTCCCTAGCAAAAAATATCTTCAATTCATAAGGGAAATATTTCTATTAGTGTTTATCCTTTAAACACAGCAAAGGAAAATATTTGGAGAGAAAAATCTCTCGAAGACACCACAGTTCTTTTGTATCTTTAGTTTTCAGCCCGTCACTCACATTGTTTCTCCTCAGTCAGCTCAACAGACTAATTCTATTTAATCCTTTTCTTTTTATATGTAAAATGATACAGTTTAATGCTCCACAGTTTAATATCTGTGAAGTTTTATCTTTATTTGTTTGGGAAATTTGAGTCAGATACTCACCTACTGTAATTTCCCAAGAACAAACAAATGAAAAAGGGCAGTCCATTTTCATGCAAATCCAGCCAGCTGTTTAGCTCGGCCTGCCCTTGCCTTCTGATGTGAGGATCTGCATAAAAACCAAAGTGGAGATATGATAAAATATAAAAGGCTGACAATAACATGCAAATCGAAATCAGTCATTGGAAAACTGTGGACTCATTGTCATCAAAAGAATTAGGTGGCAGAACAAAACAAAAGAGCCCGGCTGATAAAAGTAACTATGGCACGATGGCTTTAAAATCTACAGATTTCTTATACCACAAAGAAAATTGAAATTAAACACCTCTCTAGACTGCCTGCTTTTAATCTTTTCCTTCTGAGCTGCTTCCTGACATATTCTCTGTTAACTTTTTATCAAAGGTCATTTATAATCATATTTCAGAGATAAAATAAAAATAAAATTGCATTTATTTCCAAAGTTTTAATCAAGTGCCCCCCTTCAAAANNNNAAAAAAAAAAGGCAACAAACCCCAACTAAAATAAGCAGCTGAACTCTAAGAATTGTAGTCTAGACACACTAAAATATTTACAGAAAATATTTGTGGCCCCTTATGTTCCAAACCTAGAACTTCTGGGCATAATTTTGCTGTCATTTAGACTTAGAGTTAAATCTGGTGATGAATTTTGGGTGGTTTTGAGGCCATGCAAAACAACAGCAAATCCCTGAGTTCTGAGATCCCATGAAGCAAAGATGGTGCCAGAGGGTCTCTTGAAAGGATTAGTTTTTATATATGAGAATATCCCCATGTTTAGGAAGCTGAGAGACTATTTCAGTGATTTCTTAGAAGAATTTCTGAAAATCTTCAACAAAGTATTCAATTTGGTTTAAAGTTTTCCTACTGAACATGTTCCTTCCTCATACAAAAAACATGGATTTCCAAAGCAACATATTTTTCATTCCAGAGGAATAAAAACAGTTCCCCAAAAATCCAAAAATATTTTCATAACTAGGTCACCCTAAGAACTGAAATTTAAGAATTTCACTCTGAAGTTGAACACAAAATAAATTTAGTTTTTGTTTTTCTTTGTATGAATATTTCATTTGTATCGATGGGGTTGGGGTTTTCTTTTAGAGACAGCATCAAGAATTTGGTTGTAAAAAGAGAACTAAAAATAAGAAATTTTAAAGTGTGTTAAAAGGCAGTTTTTCAGTTCATGTGGATACATCCTTAGCTTAAAAACTGGGCTAAAAATTGCTAATTCCACATACTGAAGTGCTCAATAGCTGGGAAACGCTGGAACTAAAGGTCCCTCTGCAACTCTAATTTGGCCCTTGCCTGTCTTCACCATGATGTGGTTGTTAATTACTTGCTCACACACAGCTTTTAAATTTTTTTTCCAGAGAAACCCAGGCTCATAACAGCCCAGAAATGACTGTGCATGGAAATAAATCAGGATTTTTATTTTGCTGCTGCCTATAGTTGGTGGATACAGAGTAAATCATGGAATTGTCGAATGTATTGGATTGGAAGAGATCTTAAAGCCCATCCAGTCCCACCCTCTGCCATGGGCAGGGACACCTGCCACTGTCCCAGGTTGCTCCAAGCCCTGTCCAACCTGGCCTTGGACACTTCCAGGGACCAGTGACATCACAGTCAAGATTTCCTATGAATGAATGAGGTGAATGAAGCCAGAAAGATAAAAACCAGTTTATTGGTGCTTTGGAAATATCTGTTATCTCAGTGCCTGATTATGAAGGTGTAAAATGGAGCCAACCCTCTCTGAAAGGAGGAGATTCCTCTCTACTTCTACACAAACAATGAGCAAAGATCTGTTCTTTGTAAAAAGCCCTGGGGAGGGAATCAGGGGAAAATCCATGTGGCAAAGTCCAAAATTTGGACAGTGTTTGGGAAATAACAGGTGATGAGCATGAGAAAACCACACCTGCTGAAAGAGGAGAAGAGACCATTCCGTAGGATCATGGAATCAATAAGGTTGGAAAAGATCTTTGAGATCATTGAGTCCAATCATCAACTCAGCAACCCCACCATGGTCGCCACTAACCCATGTCCTCAAGGACCAGAAACAATTTTTGGACAATTCCACGGAATGATAACCCCACCTCTTCCCTGGTTCCCTGTTCTAATGCTTTACAACAAGGAAATTATTCCTAATATCCAATCTAAACTTCTCCTAGTGGCATCTGAGGCTGTTTGCTCTCATCCTGTCAATTGTCACCCGGGACCAGAGCCTGATCCCCCTTGGTTCCACCCTCCTGTCAGGGAGTTACAGATCAATAAGGTCTCCCTTGAACCTCCTTTTCTCCAGGATGAACAACCCCACAACATATTTTAGTGCACAGCACAGAACAAAAGTCATGTAAGTATATAAAAATATAAAAAATGTGTCTGTAATAGCATTTTCTGACTTTTCAGCCCTTAACTTCCCAACCTTTGCATTCCACTGCTCTCTTTCAAATGCAATTCCCCAAACAACAAACAAGCCAAGCCTGAAAAGTGTTCAGCCTGCAGGACCAGACGACCTTGCTTCATTTCATCAGCAAAACTGGGACCTCTAGACTTGTTCTGCCACCTCCTGTGCCCGAGCTCCCCACGCACTCAGTGACAGCAAACAGCTTTTTGTCCATCCCCCGTCGCTGCAGACATGGAAAACACACAATTTGCCAGCGTTTGCACAAACATTCAGCACCAAGAAAATAATGCTCAGTTAGGTGGGGTTTGTGCTGTCCCTGAATCAGCAGGAGGTGACCCCAGAGCAGAGGGAGAAGTGGCTTCCTTGGCTCCTCCAGTGTGGCTGCACCACGGATGCTCCGTATGGGCATCGCATCCGTGCTCGGAACTGCGAGGAGATGGATCAGCCTCGGTGCAGATGGACCCAGCAAGTGCAAACAGATTTTTAACATGCCTATAAACTGGGGCACAGGAGGGTTTTTTGACAAGAACAAAAAAAAAAAAAAAAAAGGAAAAAAGTGTCAAGTAATGAAGTACCTGCTCCAAGCCTGGAGGAACTGGAGCTGCTTGGGAAAATTATTATAATTTTGAAGACTGAAAGAACACTCATTCCCACAATCTCTTAAAAAAAAAAAAGGGAGGAAAAATCTCACTCATTTTAGCGTAAAGATCCTTAAAAGCTGTTCAACTCACAGCTGGCACAGAAAATATCACCTCCAACATTTAAAGTCTGCCAAAACTCCAGGCAGATTCCAGCAGGGAGTTAGACATGGAGTGCTGGGCAGCTGACCCAGCACGGAGCCTGTCACTGCTGCACAGGAGATGCTTTGGGAGCAGGGAGATAAGAGGGATTGGGAGTTTATGAAGGTGAATGGTTCCCAGCCCTGGTGTGATATCTCTGGCCAGCAGATTTTGATTAGGACTGTGAATGCCTGGATCCTCATCCCTCAGGGAGGAAACCCTGCTGAGGGTTATCCTGGGAGGTGATGGAGAAGGGTGATTATGGTGCCCACGGAACAGAGCCCTCAGGCAGGGTGGAAATCAGCTCAAAGGCCAAGGAGGAGGCTCTAAGCTCTCCCTGGAGCCTTCTCTTCTCCAGGTGAACACCCCCAGCTCTCCCAGCCTGGCTCCAGGGGGGCTCCAGCCCTTGGAGCATCTCTGTGACCTCCTCCACATCCTTCTGCTGCTGGACCCAGGGCTGGGGCAGCTCTGCAGGTGGGGTCTCGCCTGAGTGGGGCAGAGGGGCAGAATCCCCCCCTTCCTGCTGCCATGCTGAGGGGGAACCCAGGTCACAGGGGTGTTTCTGGGGTCCACTGCCCATGGCTGGGGCTTGTGGAGCTTCATATCCTCCAGCACCCCCAAGTCTTTCTCCTCAAGGCTGGTCTCCATCCATTCCCCATCCAGCCTGGAGTTGTGCTTGGGATTGCCCTGACCCAGGGCAGCACCTTGTGCTAGTTGAGTTCCATGAAGTTTGCATGGCATGATGCCATGGAGGTGCCAGTCTTGGTGGAGGGAAGGGTATCCTTCCTTCCTTCCTGAGGATCTTAGAGGATCATCTCAGACCTCAGCAACCCCCATCTCCTCTTCTCTGACTGGTTTATCTTTGTCAGGTTTGTGGAAGATTCCCCATTCTTTCAGCCAGCCAATAATTTTGCTGGAGTAAGAGCAAAAATCACTTTAATTGAGCACAATTGTCATTGAAATCTGTTACCTAAACCAGGATTTCAGAAATCGTGACTCAAGCTTCAGGGAACAATGAAATTAGCTCCAAGCTTGGAAGATTTTAACAAAAAATAAGTGATAAAGTCTTTTTTTTTTTTACTTTTAGTTTGTAAAACACAGGGTAATTAGAAAGCAGTGAACTAGCAACCCCCTTTTTCTTTTTTTTTTTTTTTTAATGGAAAACAGGAATTCCCAGCCCACTGCTGCAGCTCAGCAAAGACAGTTTTAAACAGCCAGTGGGTTTGGGTCTTTGTAATGTCCCCAAATCTGAACCCTGAACTTGGTGCAAACCAGTTCTCATATCCTTGTGCGTTTACACAAACCAAGCCAGGCAACCAAAACCTCCCCAGTTATCCCCAGTACCTTTGGTGACACACGGAGGTTCATCGGTGTCACAGGAGCATCATGAGGACCCGAGCAGACCTAAACATTTCAAAAGCAGCACGAGATGACACAAATGCTCAGCCCTGGAAATAAGTCATTTAGCAATAAGCACATTTTTCTTGTCGTTGCGAACAACATGAAAGTTTTGTGTCAGTTTTTATCCTCTAGATGTGTTCCTAATGTTGTCATCGATAGCAGCACTTAGTATTATACCATTTTAATAGAAAAAAATATTCAACTCCTATTTTGAACTTTTTAATCTTTCCCTATGTGCCAGAAAGTAGAATAACTAAAGCTTATCTATTTATGCCTGTGCCTAAATCTTCAATGCATATATAAATTTAAATCTCATTACACTATAACACACTGCTTTAGAAATACGGATACATTTTAAGAGTCTGCTACACATTTTTATCAAACAGAGGGACTTAATTTTTATTTTTCTTCCACATAAAGCCAGTGAAATCCTGCATGTTAATACTTCAAGAAAATAAACTTGTGTAAAGATTTGCCTATCCAAAGTACAGTATAATTTAAATTTAAATCCCTCAGAAACCCAAAGCACTGTGTTTATAATATGAGAACAGCGGGCAGTCATGCCCTTGACTGGAGGGCATGTCAGCCAGTCCTCTCCTTCCCTGCAAAACCATCAGGCTGGCAGTAGTGACAGATGAACAGCTTACCATTAATTTCTCCTCTTTCATGCCTTCAATCCAAATGGTGCATATTCTCCACAGGGAGGCATCAAGGTCTTTGCCTTTATTTCTCTTGCATACTAGCACTGACTTATAAATCAAGTGCAGATAAGAAGAGAGGGCAAATATCAATCTTTTTTTTTTTTTCCTGGCCAGTGCCCACTGGCACAAAACTGAGCTTTGACTGAAAGGTTCTTCAAATCTTTCTGTGATTCATAGGCAAGGGAGTGCTCGGCGAGGACAAAACAACAAAGGAAATTTGAGAGAGAGGATTTGTATATCTTGGCTTATGAATTAGAAGGCTCCTCTCCATGATTTTTTTTTTTTTCCAAAAAAAAAAAAAAAAAAGAGTGAATCTAAGTTGTTATTACTTTATTGGAAAAATCTTTGTGGAATATAAAGCAGGCAGTCACCGGAGCAGCTCTAGTCAGCATGTGGTGTTTTCCACAAACAGGCTGACTTTTGGGGGGGCAACTCTTTGCCACTGAAGCAATTCAATCCTTCAAAACAAAGTGTCTTTTACTGTTACTTTGCAGCATTAATGATTAGGTTTTGTCTCTCTATAAAAAAGAAAAAAATGTAAGAAATCTTATTTCTATGTAAAATACAAAGAGCCAGATCTACATCCCGTGCAAACCAGTGGAGCTCCACAAGCTCTTGTGCAGCTCTGCTGATTGACAGTCAGTGGAAAATTGTCCCCCAGTGTTTTTTAAGTTCAGTGGTTTATTAACTATGTTTTCTTTGAAACTGCTGCTGCATCTTTCAAAGTTCAACGAAAAAGTATTTTTTATATATTGCTCAAGCCAAGTTTCAAAAATCGTCTTAGTTTGCTGTGATTTGTGGGCTTCATTAGAGACTTAGATGCTAATTCTGGAACCAACCTGCCAATGCAGTGAGGGACGTGGGTCTTCCTCCTCTGGCTCTCTTATTTTCTTTTGGTGCATTACTAAAAGAATTTGCTATTCAATTGCAATAAATTGATCTTGCATTTAAAACATATATTAAATCATTGGTGTGAGTGATGCAGCATTATTACATGTCAAGGAAAAAATCTATATTATGATAGTTGTTGACAAATGATAATATTATTTTCCGGCTAAGCATGAGGTGTTAATGCTGCTAAATGGCTGCAAATGTTGATGTTAAAGGCTGCCTGCTGGCCATTTCCAGGTGACATATCTGGGGATTTGGGGCTATTTCATTTTCCAGCCTTTTTTAAGGCTTCAGGCCCCATCCATAAATTACAGCTGATGACAAAAGTGGAAGCTAACAGTGGCAAAATTAGGCCCACAGGCAAAATAATTATATATACAGCCTTTAGCAGTGAGGGAGAAAGCCATCAATCAGCCCCCAATTATTCACTAGTTAATCAGCTCTGCCCTTCCTTTATTGAAGGGTTACAGTGTAATTAAGTTGGCAGCATCCTTTTAATTCATCAAACATACAACACATGGCGGTGTTTGCTGCAATCAGGGGACAGCACCTTTGTGTGCCTGACCTCGCACTGCTGTAGGAGACGGGGAAAACTTCAGAGGGGAGAGAGACCATTTCCGGGAGAGCAGAGCAGCCCCCGGCCCCGCAGGGTGGGCAGGGCTTTGCCAGCAGGTGAGGAGCACATGCCTGCTCCCAGGAGTAAATCCGGTGAGGACAACCACTGCCGAGCACCCAGGGCTGATGGGCTTGGGCTCTCGTCACCCGGGGCAGGCGGTTCCAGACCGTGGCACTTATGGATATGACACCCTCCTGCCTCTTCCCGGTGATGGCGCCGAAGGCTGACCTGGAACAGAGGCTAGACAGGGCAAAAGGATAAAGTAGGGATTTGTTAAAAGGTCTCAATGGATACACCCTGGGCAGTGGAAGGGCCTGTCTGGGCTACACCCAGGGTGAACCCCAAAACGGTCACAAAATGGACAACTGGTCACAGGGCCCCACACTTTTATAAGTTTTGGTCCATTAACAAATTGGACTTAATTGTCGAATTATAGCTTCAGGTTATGAAGTTCCATCCTAGTTTTTCTCACTTCACTGCACCTTATACTCCTGGGTCTGAAATTTGTATCAGTTGTCCTTGGTCTCAAGCTAGAAAAGGAATTGTTCTGTCTTACTCCGTGAAGAGAGCTTACCAGTGCTTAATATGAAACCCTGAACCACACACTAAAACAGCACAGAATCTGAAAAATATAACAGCTAAAACTTAAGGCATCACCAGCAATCCTGCTGTGATAATGAGAGCCAAGCATCCCTCTGGCATCCCCAGATTGATGGTGGACTGACCACCAGACAAAGGCTGGCCCCTTCCAGGCCAGCAGAGCAAACACCCAATGGATTAATTTCTCCATTAAATATTTTTGTGGAAACCATGTTTCAGGGAACGACAAAAG
Source organism: Tichodroma muraria (assembly GCA_013390105.1). Lineage (NCBI taxonomy): Eukaryota > Metazoa > Chordata > Aves > Passeriformes > Sittidae > Tichodroma > Tichodroma muraria. The sequence goes on along the minus strand of WAAG01008713.1, from coordinate 154,894 downwards.
CAGTTTTTTGAAGGCAGCACGGAGTTTGTATCCTCTCTCAAATTAGTGACACTGGATTTTGATATTATACTGCAGATTGGTATTTACAGTGGCTTTTTGCCAATAAGGAAGTATTTGGACATTGATTTTTATCTCACTAGTAATGGAAATTATTCAAAATCCTGCACTTTTCTCTCTGTACTAAATTTTAACCTGTGGATGTCCTCAATGGTTCTAAGTTCTGTCTTTGTATGTAAACCCCAGTAACACCATTTATTTTGACTGTCATTTCCTTCCTATATTTACCTGACCATAAATCTGCTTTCCTGCCACATATACTTCCTGCTCACGGCATCCTTGGAGAGGCTGAACGTCCTGAGTGTCCTTCCTACCTTGCAGAATAGACACAGAATTATTTATTCATAAACAAGCTCTGTGTTTCTAACCTGCTTGTAATAATGAAGTTATATACAATCATCGGCTCTACCGATGATTCAGGCAAACAAACCCAAACCCCTCAACATCTGCACGTGCTGGGACTCTCAATGTCCAGAAGCTTTGGCTTTTGGACGAAAATCTTCCTTGCTTTCACATGAAAAGTAAAACTCCGCTGTCTTTCTGGACACATTTGAATGGTTGTTTTACCTTAAATTAGATTGCAGACTTTGGGATTTTCTCATTATTTAGCAAAGTAGCTTTCCTAAAGACAGGAATTATAATGATATTTCATTCTGTTTCTGTGGGTTTGGGGTGTTTTTCTTTGGAAGAGAAGCACACACACACAGGAATTATACATCTACCCACGAATCTCCAAGACACCAAGAGCAAAGTCTTGGCCAGATCTGGCCAACAGCTTCCAGCAGCTGCAGCAGCGATCCCACCTGGACCTTGCCCTATCCATTTGTCCATCATGTGGAGCCTCGCCAAAAACTCACCAGGAATGTTTGACACCTTCTGTGCTATTCTCCCTTTCAGCATTTTTGCCCCACCAGACACCCCATAGTCCGGCAACTTCTCAGTGTTCCACGTTCTTTGCAAAGGGGAGCTCAGACCCAGCGAGGAAAGAGAGGAGGTGGAAACGTTGGCCCTCCTGGCCAGGAGCTGCTGTCATCTTGTTAACAGCATGCTCCTCACCAGCTCCTCAGGGAACCTGATGTTCTGGAGTCACTTTGGCTTTTTCAACCACTTAGTACCCATCTGGGCACCTGTGCCAGTCTAGGAATGAGCTTGGTTTGCCAGATCCCATGAGAGAAAACCTCTCACTGACAGCCACGGGCAGAGATTTCTGGTTCCAGCCTCCACTGCCGTGGCCTCTTTTCCTCCCAGTACTGGAACCTGACCTGAGCACCCAACGTCAACATCAGCTACCAAAGAACCTGCCCCAGCAGAGAAATCTGTGTTAAATAACAGTTCTATTCTCGCTAAACACATCAGTATTTGACTATTTATTTGTCTGCTGGCTGTACTCACACATCTCTTTACTCTTGAGGGATTTTGTTTTCATGACAGAAGCTCGGGCTGCACGATTTAGATCCTGCATTATCTCAATGTCAATAAGTATCATCTTCTCCTAAAGAAAACACGTGCCATATTGCAAGTCAACCTCAGTCATAACTCAACACAATCATGTCATAATATAATTTTATACAATGAGATTGTATCTGTTGTTATTGAGGGTCATTGAATTCCGTCTGTCAGGGTGGTGTTATTGAATAGGTTCAAGTAATAGTTTGTGCTGATTATCAGAAAATATGTTTAAAACTGTCACTCTGTTTATATCTTTCAGGGTTGCATTTGAATTATGCAGATAAACGGGATCAAGAGGTGTAATGCAGCAAAGAACAATTCTTGATAGGAGCTGCAGAATTAAGTTTATATCAAATTTTCAGAGAAAAAAGAGACCTCGTACATGCTGATTCTGTTTAAAATGTGAAACACTGAACATTAAAAAAGCACATTTAGATTTCTCAGTGTTAAGTCTAAAGTGCATTCTTAGATGACAAACAATAACCAAAAAAAAATCTTCAGTATGCACATGAGTAAGAATAGTATTTTACAGATGTATTCATTTGGTTTTTAAAAAAACCTACCCCAACACATCAGGTCAAGGTGGTCAGGGAAAACACTTTTGTTGACAAGACTCATATTAATAAGCTGTGAGCTGCAATTTTAAGTCCTGCAATAAAAAAGAATTCCTAACAGTGAGTAAGAATGTAACCCACATCATATTTTTTTCCTAACTACCTAATTTTGCCATTTAAATACACATTTTAAAATTCATTGCATCTTGGTTAATTACATAAATTATCCACTTGAGAAAAAAAAAGACAATCCAGTGTATCTACTGGAGCTGAACACGACAGCCCTGGCTGCAATTGTATATTTTTGAAATTTGAATAATTTGAATAATGTTTTCTTCTCACATATTTTCCATTGCAAATATTTTAGTGATGTTCCTATGATTGTGTTCATTTTTTCATGGACAACTTTTAAGTAAGAAGATATGTGGGAATTTATTATCTTGGTGATTTGGTTTAGATTATAGTGAGGTATAACCAGAAGAAACACCATCACTGCCACTGGGGTTTTAGTAAAGACCAAACTTTGGGTAAACTCACAATTTTTCTGTAGCTGGTAAGAACAACACCCTCTTGCCCAGAAGAATTTGGAAGAGTCCTCTCTAACTGCTATTTTAAAATGACAACTCTTCCTAAAAATAAAGGTACGTATTACATCGCTTAGAGAAATTAAAAATAAAATATGAAAGTTCAGTCATATTCAGTCATATATAATCAAGAATAGATCTTGCTTAAGGTCTCTGTCTGGATATTCATATTTCCTTATGCAGAACGTCAAAGGAATTCAACTGCATTTACTCATAGTTCCCAAGATAATTTTGGAACTAAATGCATTTTCTGTGGTAGAGATATTGGGGGTAGAATGGAATTAGAGGACAAGATTCCTTGGAATCAAACTCACTCTTCTCCTCACAAAAACACATTTCAGACACCTATCAGTAGCCAAGAACAGAGATTTTTTTTGAATGGTTGTGAAAACAAAATCTTTGATCAGCCTGGAGACTGAATACTTGGAATAACCTCTGAGCAGCAACAAGCACTGAAATTCTTGCTTTTGCATAGACAGGAAAATCTACTCTAAACCTGACTTTCTAAGCAATGCAATTTGAAATAATTGAGGAAAAATCATCTTCCTTACAGAGAAATGAGAAAGAGAAGCCAGACTTAGATGTAGAAGGACATTCTTCGCTTGGATTGGCACATGAGGTAGAAGGTGATGCTCAAGGACCAGCAGTTTTACACAGCAGTTTCCTACTTGCCCCATTGAAAATATACTCCTTTTCTGTGATCTGTACCAAAAACCAGGCTCCAGGAAATGCATTTATAAAAGGATAAGAGCTACAATAACTGTGTGGAATGGGCACCTCAGTGGCCCAAAATTACACCACGCCATTCCAACGTGGCACGGTCCGTATCTGGGAATATCAGACATCAGCAGAAGAGGAGAATGAAAGGAGACAGAAAACTTTGCATTCGTACCACATAAACTCCAAGGGGAATATAAAGTTGAAAAACAACATTTTATATAAAATGTTTGCAAGGCTCTCGAACGAGGATTTTTCTTTGCATTCGCCCTGCAAGAGCATGGCTCAGCCTAATGCATTAGATTCATTTATTTTGTTGTGGAGCTAATGGGATGAAGATAAAGTGACTTCCAGGCAGAAAACCTTGTTAATCAAAACCAATTTGGGCCACTTGTACATGTTGTTCTGACTTCCTGAGTTGGAACATCCATTTTTTATCAGAAACGCACATGCCTGCAATGAAAAAATGACTGGAATTTGTGTTTAATTTTTGGACAACTACTTAGACTATGAAAATGTTTTTATCTGAGATATCACCTACAGAGAGATTTTTCTTCCCTCAAACAAAAGCCCTTTCTATTTGGGAAACACCTCTTTCTATTTTAAAGACTATTTCCAAGATGTGTTAATGAGTGGATTTACTCCTTGATATATTTTGCAGAACTTTGAGTAACTTGATGGCCTATTGGAAGCCAAAATCACATCCTGGAAAGAAGAAAATTCTCCTAGAAGGTGTTTAAAACAGAGTATGAATGTTTGTGATTCCTTAATGATTGGTAGCTTGATGGTTTCAATATATTATTTGAAGAAGCAAAGTGCTCCCATGGAAGCAGGCACCAGAATGGAGTAAGTGACCAATAAACATTTTGACCTCTTGCCGTATTTTCCACAAATTATTAAGAATGTGTGCCAAAATAAAAGACACTGGAAGTGAGACAGTTAATATTAGAAGACAAATCAACAATCACTAATGAAGCATTTGAATGTTTGTGAGTGAGAAGGAAATGTAAATTTACCAGGGACATTTATTAGCAGTAGAAGCAGAAAGGTGTTGAAATGTTGCATTTGTGTAAAAAATGCTTGACAGTAGCTCCCAGCACTAAATCTCCCCCCCCATACCAGGGCCTGGATTTGCCTTAATTTCCCTTTACCCTGTTTCTTGGGAAGTAGAGAGGCTGATCAGTATACAGCAACAGCAAATTTAGCTCCTTTTAGCCTCCCTGTGCCCATTTTTCTTTGTAAATTCAGACAAGCTAGAGGTCAGATTGTCCAGGTTCATTTAGACATGAGTGAAGCTCTTTAGGCCCAGGGTTTAGACCTCCATCTATTTATAGTTCCTCAATACTGGGTTAAAATCTCCCAGAAAAACTAAAAATCTGCTTGAAGAGGGAGTAAATTAAGTCAACAGAAAGTTTTGCACAGTTTCAAATGAATTATTAAATCACCTTCTGCAGTGCACAGCAAGAAACCCAAAACTGCCCTTGGGATTTCAAACTCCAGTGAACTTGGTCAGTGCTCTGCATCCCTAACAAGCCTTGCAGTCAGACCAAGGGGCTTCTTTGTGGACCTTTTTTTTCCATGCACCATCTGGTAAACACATCCCTTTTTATCCCACTTACTTTTGTTTGCATGGTCCATGTATTTCTTTATCTGTATTTTCAGATGCTGTTAAACTCCCCTCAGTATTTCTGCAGAAAGTCTGAAACTCAGTAACCTGGTATTCCCGAGGCAACCTGCAATAACAACCAGCTCAAGACTGCAAAGGATACTCAGTCAGGAAAGAGATTTCATTTCTAGTGGGCAATTGCAAACAACAAGGGAAATATTATTTTTTAAAATTAAGATAAATACCTTAATGGTGTACTATTAAAATAATGCACCCAGTTTACACAGACCTGAAAAAAAGAGGCTCCTATCAAATTTTTCCTCTTCAGGAATATGCTCTTGTTACCAGCCCAGGAACATTAATCACACTGAGGCTTCCTGGTGGAGCCACACTGGAAGAACAGTCCCTTTGTCCCCATGTATCCAAAGCCCCTCTTCCTCACACTCACCTACTTCCCTCTCTGCCACCTCCCAGCTTCTCCCCGATGGCCACTTCATTGTAGGGACGCAAGGAATGGGAGGCAACTCTTCCTTCTCTCCTGAACTGCAGTAATTTACTCTTACATCATCTCCAAACCTCCGTACACATCTGTAAATGCTGCTCCTGGACCCACCTCTGCAGCCCAGCATGGTTCGAGAACTTCTCTAGAGCAAGGACTAAAAGGCCAATAATCACAGAATCATGGAATTATTGAGGTTGGAAAAGACCTTTGAGATCACTGAGTCACCCTGTGACCCGACACCACCTTGTCACCCAGACCATGGCACTGAGTGCCACATCCAGTCTTTTTTTAAACACCTCCAGGGATGGGGACTCCACCACCTCCCTGGGCAGCCCCTTCCAATGCCCAGTCACCATTTCTGTGAAGAATTTCTTCCTATTGTCCAACCTAAACCCCCTCTGGGACCAGGTTTGACCAGATGGAGAGAAAAATCAAGAGGTAAACCCAAGAACTGCATTTCTGTGAGGAGCTGCGTGTTGACCTCAGGCACGGAGCGATGTCAAGCCGGTGCTGTGGGTGATGTGCCACCACCAGGAGCAGACCCAGGTTCGTGGGTCAACAACTTGACACAAAACTGCCATGGTAGAGCCTGTCACACACTTGTACAGCTCTGCTTTAGCTGGTGGGATAGCAAAGAATATAAATAACCAGCACTGAAAGCAACAGTCCTGTCCTCCAGGTCACGCTACTTCTCTACCGAAGCAAGGCAATGAGAAAATAATGACATGCAATATAGTTAAAAGTGAATGCCTTCATCCTTTTGTTGTTTATCAGTTAACAAAATGACATTATAGAGATGCTTTATGTATTTATTGAAGGGCTGGGAACATCTATCAAAGCTCATTTTAGCTATTGTTAACGCCATCAGAGTTGTTCTCTTCTGCCACGAGCTGGAGCAGGACTGTCAGTGAGAGATGACTGATATAGGCAAATGATTTTGCATCATTTGAGATACATACAGAAATATAATCATACCCAAGGTCAAACATTAGAGAAAGGTTGGGCATTTGGGGCAATGAAAGCAATGCTGTCAGATATTGAAATCTCAGCAGGAGATTCAGCTCCATTAAAACTGAATACACAATTACTTTCAGCTTGGTACTTTCCATGCATGTATAACTAGTTTGCTCATCTTGGTGCCCCCTGCGTTAGGCAGAAAAGGTAAGATTTGAATATTTGGAGGAATGGGGATGGTACTTCTTTCACAGGAGTGATAAAATGACTTCATAATACACACGCAACTAGTGCGTCACTTCAACAATTAATCTGCCTTGAGGAACAGACCTCAGTGATAGAAGGAACTGGCTCTGCCCAGGTATCTTGGAATTCTCTGCAAATTTTGGCTGAATTTACACGAGTGGCCTTCCAGAAGATGCTCCTTTGGTGTCCAAGAAAGGAACACTGAGGTGCCTGCCAAGAAATGCTGATGGAATAGCATGAGGAAGAAAGAACCAAGGGAAAGAAATGAGGGGAGAAACAAATGAAGGATCACTTGGAAAATGAATTGTAAGTAGATATTAAAAACAGCAAAGGAGAAAGGTGGTGGGAAGGGCTTCACTCAGATTGGGAATTGCACAAGGAGAGGAGGGAGAAGCTGCTGGAGTTACTGGTGTTTTGAAATTCAGCTTCTTCCAAAAGCTTCATAGTTATCCATAAATTGTCCAGGAAGGAGAGAAGGTCCACATGCACTTGGCTACTCGTGCTACTCTGCCACTTAATGCAGCCCTGAGGAGACACTTCCAGCCTGAGAGATGCCTCACCAGCTTCAAACAACAAATATTTATTTTAAAAATCATCTTTTCAAGGGATGTTCCCTCCTAATCTGGACTTTTCTTCCAAGACAACACAAGCTCAAGTATCATTCAGGCATTTCAGGCTCTGAGATCAGCGACAGAATGGTATTTTGGGATCTCAGGATCAGGCTAAAGTGATAAACCCTCTGATCTGGCCCCAGAAATTAAACAATTTTTGTAATATTGGGGAGGTTTTGCTTTCGTATATGCTTTTTTTTGTTTGTGAGAAGTTTGCACTGGACCTCAAAAAGTAACAATATCAAAGTTTCAAATTTTATGGAAAACCCAGCCCCCGGATAATTTTCAACTTACATTTCCACATCATTAAAGTTATGAAATTTCATCTGAGATTGAATTATATGGTTATAAACGTCCTTGTATTTATGTCAGCCACCAAAAATCTTCAGTTTATCTTATATGTGTCCTTCATAACATCATTTCCTGATCTATTTAGGGTTACGAATACACATGTGATGTGTAATGCCTGGAACATATAAATAATTGCATTTACTCTGATTTTGACACAGTATCATGCAGAATTCATGCAAATTAATTTCTGATATTACACTCAAAATTTTTAATTCACACAGGATTTTTAAGGAGTAAACACTACTAATAAATAGTATGGATTAACACTGAATAGTTTTGCTATTTATTGAAGTTGCAGTAAATAAAAAATATCCACATTGTGACCTTCAACTCTTTGAGTATGATGAGTAGTAAGATGCTGATTTCCATTCCCAGCTCCAAATACCAAGGAATTGCTGGGAATGTCATTTCCCATTTCCTGTTAACATATTTGTTCTCTACTTGCCAAGACTGTAAGACAACTGGATTTAAAAAAAATAAAACTTTTAAATGTGGGATAAACTGGAAACACTATTTATTGTTTTAGAAATTTCTACCTATGCAGACTTTTACCTCCTTGAAGTTGTGGAGCACGAGGATCCATGGCAGCTGCTCCCTGGCACACAGGGAATGTGTCCCTTACTCAGTAATTCCGAATTTTGCATACCTTTCACATCAGCCTCCTCCAGGGAGCATCTCAGGGCTCATGGCTCCCCAGACATCACCTGTCTCAGGTGGGGACCTGTGTTGTTCTCTCTGGGGTGTGGGGTGTGAAGGCTGAGCTTCCCTCGCATCCCACTGCAAACCCTCTTCACGCTGACCCAGTGCTTCTTTCTTAGCATGTCATTACAAGGCACAAAAGTAACCATCCTGTCCAATTCTGGCCTTTAAAGGCAAAAATACGTTGTTGTGCAACATCTCCTGGAAGCACAAACCCTGTTGGCCATGTCCCCCAGCAGCAGCACAAGAGGAACTGGTACACACTCACCTCTGTTGATTCCAGGCAGTGTCTCCAGCCAAGGCTCCTCCAGCCCTTCCCCTTCTTTCTCTGGGAAGCCTCTTGAGATAAAATGAAGCAACAATGAAAATATTGAATTCTTTGAGGTTGTCCTGTTCACTGGGGACCTGAGTCACGTGTGTAAACGTGTACCTGTGCGTGCGCACATGTGTGCAGGGGAGGGATAACCCAAAGCATTGGTAGAGCAGCCTCTTGCTATTTTTATTTTTTCCTGCTCCACATGTCCATGGTGTGTAACACATCTCAGTGGTCTTTGAAGTTCCCATGCTTTCAAGGTCTCACATCTGTCATGCTATCAGTATCCCGCCGCAGATGAAAAGAATATAATTATGGATTTAGTGTAATCATTGATTTCTGGGCTCCAAACCATTCAAAGAAAGGTCACGAGTCCACACGGCTGCCCCTTAGGAAAAGGATTTGCATACGACTATTTTATTTAGCTGAAGACACCCCCAATTAAACGGAGACTCTTCTCTCCGGGCTCTGCACCTGGGGCGACTGGGAGAAGATGGATCAATCCCTCCCCGTGCCAACTGTGCCTCGTTTGCGCCGCCGCCGCTCCCGCCTGGCAGAGGCGGCAGCGGTGACTTTTCGCTCAGCAGCCCCTCTCATTCAGGAGGCAGCAGCATCTCCCTTTGGAGAAGTGCCACGGCACGACGTGGAGGACGTGCATCCAAGGAGCTGCACTTTTGGGAAGGTGGCAGGGTGCCAGAAGATTGTGCCTGAAGCAGGGGAGCTGCTGTCAGCCCTTCAAGCGTTTAAGTTACTGCGGCTCCGCGAGAGCCGCAGTGCAGATGTAAAGACATAATTTTGCCCACAGTGTTTGGATTAGCAGTAAATCTACTAATCCAACACAATATCCAAGGGGGCATGGCTGGATCTATGGGTTCATAAATTCACACCACTCCTTTTATTATTCTGGGCCCCAGATGGTTTCAAATGGGCACGGGCATAATGAGATCTTGGAAGACATTATTATGTTCTTAGGTCAAAATTCTCAGTCCAATCTCTTTTATCAGGCTCAGAGCCTTTGTGTCCCTGAAGTGCTAATACTTTATGCTGATTGACTATGCAGGCTTCGGTGGTAGCTCACATTATTTTTGATACAATTATTATTGACAGCAAAAACTCCACCAAAAAGAGAAAAATCCCATTTTTATTACTTATGGTAACACATTGCCTGGAATATACAGTGCCTGAGACCTTCGTTATGGTTATGTTTTCCTAACAAAACAGATGAGAGGGGAAAAAGAGGGCAGGATAAAAGTATTATTTTAGTAACGGGAAGACAAAGTATGAGCTTGATCATAAAGACCAGTGAGCTTTATAAATGCATCTTTCAACTGAGAGAGGCTTTTTTTTTTTTTTTTTTTTTTTTTTATAAAAAAAGTTTTTCAATGCTCGGGGCTTGTG
>WAAG01008713.1:103995-128089 GCA_013390105.1 Tichodroma muraria | reverse complement strand
AAAAAAAAAAAAGAAGGCAGAAAGATTTAACAAAAGGTTCCATTAAATTAGAGAGCAATAAACAAACACAGCCAATTTATGCATCAGAGTCATTAAATGTGTATCCTCTCCAGCACTCCCTTCACAGACACTACTTAGGGCTGCTGCAATGGATCTGCAGGGAGCAGTTACCTTAATTATAAAATGAAACACCTCTGCTAATGCAGTCTTGGAGCCTTGTTAGCTTACACCCCAGACATGTGGCTCCGAATGGGCTCCAAATGCTAATTCCAGGGATGCTCCGAAGTGCCCGGCCTTCCATGACCGTGCTGCCTACAGGGCTCCCTGGATTTTTCCACCCCCCCCTCCCTCTTGCCCTTGGGGTGGAGATAAAACGCAGGAACTCTTTGGTCCAGCTCAGCATGGACTTGTGAAATGTTCATTCATGGGCGGCCATTTGGACAAGCAGCCTCTTTATCTGATTATCTGCCCTCATTGTTAGAGCCCTGCCTCGATGTGATGAGCCTTGCAGGAAAAATTAAAGAAGATGTAAACAGTAAATGCAGACATTTTGCAACATAGCTAAAAATAAATTGCACTACAGGCAATTATGCAAGTTTTACTGGATACATTAAAAAGACATTAAATGCACAGCTGTTTTAAGTGTCTTTTAAGCTGATAAATTAACTGTCTAATAAATTGTAAGATTTGTCAGCTAATAATGCTATTTTATCTGCTTTAACATATGCCTTCCTAGTTCATGAAGCATTATTGTAAGTGCCAAAAGGAGATAATGTGCATTTTACAGTGTTATGTCTTAAGTGGAATGGATCATTGGCCATGAAGAAGTGTGTTAATAAATCTCCTAGGCTTTGTTAATTGCACTCAATGAAGTGTCACTGTTAAAACACAAAAGATGTGATAGAGAAAGCTGAACATAATGTCTTTCAGTTTTACAATTAACAGTTCACTAGGCAAATCGACCAAAAAGACCATAATTTGTTGAAGCCTTATTAACTTACATTTTCCTAGTCAAGGTCATAATTGTGAATGGCTCAAAGCTATCTTTTAATGCTCATCAAGAAGAGTAACCTTGCTGGAGAGAATGAACTTTTCCATCTCTCAGCAGCACTTATCCCTCACTTTGTAGGTAGCAGATAAATAAAGCTGAACTTTGCTGTACACCCCCAATGAGCACCACTCCTGAGCTGGGAAACACGACTTCAACCAGCTTTCCTCCACAGTAAATAGAAAAAGTGACAAAAAAAAATATTAAAAAAAGGTTTTAGAAGGAGTGCATAAAGCTATCAGAGCTGTTGTCAAGCAGAAAGACTGCTCTTAATTTTAATTTGAAGAATTACTCATCAAGATTTGAGGTTTTTCCCCGGGAAACTGAACCCAGCACAGAAGGCAAAACAAATAAACCTGCACACTTCGCAAACAATTATCAAAACCAAATACAAGCACTAAATATCCTTCATGAAGAAGAGTTATTTCCATAATTCTTATTAAATATTGATTATTGAACATATTAACACTTGTCAGCATCTCATCAGACTGGCACTACTGGGCTTTGTTGCAAAATCTTCCCTCTTCAGACTGTTTTGTGATATTTTCTCCACCAGGGCAATCAGAGTAAATCCCAATGATGATGCCTTGGCACACAAGCACAGATATATGATCACCAGCTCCCTAATCCTCACGAAGCAATGAGACAACATGATAGAACAATAATGACCAAGTTAATTCAAGTCTGTAATTTCTTCCTAAAAGCCTCAAGATGCAGAACACGATTTCATGGGTATCACCATATATTTAAATCTCAGACCACAAACGCCACCACTTTGAGCACTTTAAAGTGCTCAGCACTGGTGGTTCTGTAGCAGTTGAGACGCGTGATACACGAGATGTTGGGATATATAAAAATACACATTAATAAATCGTTCCACCAGCATTGAAAATAACGAAAGGCACCCACTTTGCTGCTCTGAGTTTACAGGTTCCACCCTGAGCCACGCAGGAGGTCAGAGCCTGTTTCTCCTGAGCTCAGTGATTGCCTGTGGCTGTACAAAGAGGGGGCTTCCCACTCCAGGACCAGGCTCCTTGCTGAAGGATAGGTTATGGAAGAAGACAGAATTTGAACAGGATGGGCATCGTAGACAAGTATGCCCAAAAAACACAGTTTGGGGTGAGTCTGGAAGACTGCACTGGCACAAGAATTACAGGACAGAAACAGCCATCAGTAAACAAAGATAATTCCTTCCCTTCCCATAAGGCTCTGCCTTAACCACATGATAAAGAATCATAAAATCCAGGTATGGTTTATGCTGGAAAGGACCTTAAAGCCCCTCCAGAGCCACCCCCTGCCATGGGCAGGGACACCTTCCACTACCCCAGGGTGCTCCAAACCCTGTCCAACCTGGCCTTGGACACTCCCAGGGATGGGGCGGACACCCAGCACTGTATGTCCATGTTAGAGAACACCAACAGAAAATTATAAATTTTGACTAATATATGCACCTGAGAAATTTCTCCAGAGGAAAGAACTCATCCAACCAGGAAAAGGAAAATCAACATAATCACTTGTGTCTGTTTCAAACTCCATAGCTAGTGGAGGGGAGAAATCCTCCTCAAAAACTGTACTGTGGATGGTTTTCATAATTTTCATAATTGGACTAAAACTTAATTGAGAACCATATCTGATATAAATAGAGATGTGCACGCACACATGTAGAGAGTGAAACAAAGGTGCGCACATAAATATATTTCCAACTCCCAGTTACCCCACAGCTGACAGAAGCAATTTCAAGAAATCATATTGAAACCACTGACACCAAGATAACACAAAATAGCTGAAACACTGTGTTTTATAAATAAAAAGATTTATGTTTGCACTAGAATAGCTCAGCTATGTAAAGAGTAACAGCTACAGGAGCCATCCTGGGAAGCTGGGAGGTCTTTAAGGGTTTGAACATCACTGTTGCAGCTGGCTCACTTTCTTCTTCACATGGATATCAACCAAAGGGCCGGGACAGGAACACCTCAGGAATTCAGATATGTGCTGCTCTGCTCCCAGTGGGNGGAGATAAAACGCAGGAACTCTTTGGTCCAGCTCAGCATGGACTTGTGAAATGTTCATTCATGGGCGGCCATTTGGACAAGCAGCCTCTTTATCTGATTATCTGCCCTCATTGTTAGAGCCCTGCCTCGATGTGATGAGCCTTGCAGGAAAAATTAAAGAAGATGTAAACAGTAAATGCAGACATTTTGCAACATAGCTAAAAATAAATTGCACTACAGGCAATTATGCAAGTTTTACTGGATACATTAAAAAGACATTAAATGCACAGCTGTTTTAAGTGTCTTTTAAGCTGATAAATTAACTGTCTAATAAATTGTAAGATTTGTCAGCTAATAATGCTATTTTATCTGCTTTAACATATGCCTTCCTAGTTCATGAAGCATTATTGTAAGTGCCAAAAGGAGATAATGTGCATTTTACAGTGTTATGTCTTAAGTGGAATGGATCATTGGCCATGAAGAAGTGTGTTAATAAATCTCCTAGGCTTTGTTAATTGCACTCAATGAAGTGTCACTGTTAAAACACAAAAGATGTGATAGAGAAAGCTGAACATAATGTCTTTCAGTTTTACAATTAACAGTTCACTAGGCAAATCGACCAAAAAGACCATAATTTGTTGAAGCCTTATTAACTTACATTTTCCTAGTCAAGGTCATAATTGTGAATGGCTCAAAGCTATCTTTTAATGCTCATCAAGAAGAGTAACCTTGCTGGAGAGAATGAACTTTTCCATCTCTCAGCAGCACTTATCCCTCACTTTGTAGGTAGCAGATAAATAAAGCTGAACTTTGCTGTACACCCCCAATGAGCACCACTCCTGAGCTGGGAAACACGACTTCAACCAGCTTTCCTCCACAGTAAATAGAAAAAGTGACAAAAAAAAATATTAAAAAAAGGTTTTAGAAGGAGTGCATAAAGCTATCAGAGCTGTTGTCAAGCAGAAAGACTGCTCTTAATTTTAATTTGAAGAATTACTCATCAAGATTTGAGGTTTTTCCCCGGGAAACTGAACCCAGCACAGAAGGCAAAACAAATAAACCTGCACACTTCGCAAACAATTATCAAAACCAAATACAAGCACTAAATATCCTTCATGAAGAAGAGTTATTTCCATAATTCTTATTAAATATTGATTATTGAACATATTAACACTTGTCAGCATCTCATCAGACTGGCACTACTGGGCTTTGTTGCAAAATCTTCCCTCTTCAGACTGTTTTGTGATATTTTCTCCACCAGGGCAATCAGAGTAAATCCCAATGATGATGCCTTGGCACACAAGCACAGATATATGATCACCAGCTCCCTAATCCTCACGAAGCAATGAGACAACATGATAGAACAATAATGACCAAGTTAATTCAAGTCTGTAATTTCTTCCTAAAAGCCTCAAGATGCAGAACACGATTTCATGGGTATCACCATATATTTAAATCTCAGACCACAAACGCCACCACTTTGAGCACTTTAAAGTGCTCAGCACTGGTGGTTCTGTAGCAGTTGAGACGCGTGATACACGAGATGTTGGGATATATAAAAATACACATTAATAAATCGTTCCACCAGCATTGAAAATAACGAAAGGCACCCACTTTGCTGCTCTGAGTTTACAGGTTCCACCCTGAGCCACGCAGGAGGTCAGAGCCTGTTTCTCCTGAGCTCAGTGATTGCCTGTGGCTGTACAAAGAGGGGGCTTCCCACTCCAGGACCAGGCTCCTTGCTGAAGGATAGGTTATGGAAGAAGACAGAATTTGAACAGGATGGGCATCGTAGACAAGTATGCCCAAAAAACACAGTTTGGGGTGAGTCTGGAAGACTGCACTGGCACAAGAATTACAGGACAGAAACAGCCATCAGTAAACAAAGATAATTCCTTCCCTTCCCATAAGGCTCTGCCTTAACCACATGATAAAGAATCATAAAATCCAGGTATGGTTTATGCTGGAAAGGACCTTAAAGCCCCTCCAGAGCCACCCCCTGCCATGGGCAGGGACACCTTCCACTACCCCAGGGTGCTCCAAACCCTGTCCAACCTGGCCTTGGACACTCCCAGGGATGGGGCGGACACCCAGCACTGTATGTCCATGTTAGAGAACACCAACAGAAAATTATAAATTTTGACTAATATATGCACCTGAGAAATTTCTCCAGAGGAAAGAACTCATCCAACCAGGAAAAGGAAAATCAACATAATCACTTGTGTCTGTTTCAAACTCCATAGCTAGTGGAGGGGAGAAATCCTCCTCAAAAACTGTACTGTGGATGGTTTTCATAATTTTCATAATTGGACTAAAACTTAATTGAGAACCATATCTGATATAAATAGAGATGTGCACGCACACATGTAGAGAGTGAAACAAAGGTGCGCACATAAATATATTTCCAACTCCCAGTTACCCCACAGCTGACAGAAGCAATTTCAAGAAATCATATTGAAACCACTGACACCAAGATAACACAAAATAGCTGAAACACTGTGTTTTATAAATAAAAAGATTTATGTTTGCACTAGAATAGCTCAGCTATGTAAAGAGTAACAGCTACAGGAGCCATCCTGGGAAGCTGGGAGGTCTTTAAGGGTTTGAACATCACTGTTGCAGCTGGCTCACTTTCTTCTTCACATGGATATCAACCAAAGGGCCGGGACAGGAACACCTCAGGAATTCAGATATGTGCTGCTCTGCTCCCAGTGGGATGCATCCCCTTGTAAAAGACTTGCTATCACGGCTCAGTCTTAGCCCTGCTCAGGTACAATCCTGTGTTTGATCCTTTAGGGACAAGCAGGGGAATGCTGTGCTCCCAAGCTACACCCAGAAAACTCCCACCCCTCTTACAAGTTGCTTTCTCATGGTTTTACAAATCAGAATGCTGAAGCCTGTTATTTGTCTTTGCTGTTTCTAGAAACGTGATTAGCAGAAATGCCCTGAAGGTTAGGGTTTGATTTCCCTTGTAAATCATGCAGGCATATGCCCATCATGAAAAGAACTGCAAACTCTGCTCAGTCTGGGGCTTCATACAGTGCTTTAAACAATCTAATCAGGGTGTACAGTCAGATTCCAACCTCTTTAGAGTGAAACTGAGTTCAGTTTTCATATCCTGGATTTGCTTTATGATGATGCAATTTGACAAAGGGTAGGCTGTTGCTGTTCATAGACTTTAGTGTGAAACCAGGTGAACAAAGCTGGTTTAGCCCTGGCAAACTGAGATCCTTTCAAACCTCAACACCAATTGAAGCTTTGGGAATCACAATGGGAAGGCCTCAGCCATCCCTCATCGACCCAAGCCCCACAAACATCCTTCAAAAACGTACAGCACAAGTTTTGCAGAACTCACGGAGCAAGTCTCCTATGAAATGTGTAATAACTCCCTCCTCTGACCCCAAAACGTTTATCTGGAGTAGCATGATTTCCTGAGGTAATAATAAATTGCCATTGTTCAGATCCAAGGAGGTTTGCACAACCACATTTCCTGGGCCATTCCCATGGCACCCTGGACACTACCCTTGGGTGGAAAGGTCCCTGTGGACCCCTGGGAACGGTGCAGGCTCCCCAACGTCGGAGACACCCGGGCAAGAGCAAACAAAGCAAACTTCAAGGTGCTTGGCTCTGCTTTTTGTTTTTTCTTTAGGTTGGGTTCAGCAGCTCTTAAAAAGCTCTTAAATCACCTTGAATTTAATTTCTCTGAGCCACGTTTAAAGGGAAGAATTACCATCTGTCACAGTTGGTTAATCAGAATCAGCGCGCTCCATCTCACTCACTTTTTATTAAAAAATAACCCTTCAGCTACTAAACTTTCTGAGATCTTTTCCATGAAGATGTAAGCCATGCATATCCCACAGGAGCTACTGACACCACTCACAGAAGTTAACCAACCCATGAACAAGCACTGGATGCTGGTTTATATAATATCACCACATCATTTTTATTACCTATGCCTATAACAGTGGCTTCTTTTATTTCTTTAGTCTCTGGTGAAGCTCAGGAAATATTAACACGATTCAGATAAATGTCCACCTCATAAAGAGAGGGAAATTTCAGAAAGTGGAGTCACTGCAAAAATATTAAGATTGTAAAAATAAATGTTCTGCTGGTGTTGGTTTGAAAACAAAATACTCAAGGAAAAGCAGTAAAAAGAAAAGAAAATCCATCCCTGCTCGCTCCCAGATTAGTGGATGTGAATGAATCCAGAGAAATCTGAGCACTGGCTTAACCAAGCATGGCTAAAGCTGGAACAGTAGCAAGAAAAGATTGCAATTTTCTCCAAACTGTGAACAAAAGGTCTGAGGCCGGCAAAAAGCAATGAATCCTCTTCATTCACCGAAACCAACTAAGTGGTAACAAATTGTGAGTTTCCAGTTGGAGACAATTGGGCAGGAATAATTATGCGGGATGCTAAAGGCTCATTTAACCCTTTCTTCCCCCATTTCTGGGAGGCACCACAGGGAGAACAGTCCTGAGCATGCCCATGCAGCCAATTCACTTTCCCACAAAAAGTTCATCCTGCTGAGGGAGCAGCTTCCCGCAGATAAAAGACAGGATCTCAAGACAAATTAAGGCTACGTGAGGCCTGTCCATGTTTTCCTGGTGGCAGGGAGAAGTTGTTATGGCTTAAGCAGGTACCCATTTGAGATATAATAATAAAAATAAATTAATTAATAAAACAAATACAAATATATACAGAATGTTTATAATATATAATTATAAATANATCCCACAAGCCTTTTGAGATGCTGTTGGATTTCACATTTAAAAAGTTGCATTATCAGCTTCAAATAAAGGTTTAGCAAGGACTACAGACAACAAGAGTTTTTTCAAGCGTTTTTTTCTGAGTAATTTTTTTTACAAGCCGATTGTTTCACATGCATCTCTTTGAAAGCACATTTTGTTCTGACCCACCCTTCACAGCCACACAGAGAGGAAGAAACGGTAAAATTATTTGCAAATGAGAATCATCTTCACATCCAGAGACTGCAGAACAGGCAGAGTAGAAATTGCAAATTCCAACAGAAATTGCTCAGCACAGGCATGTAATTAAATTACTCACTGAAACAACAAAAAAAAAAAAAACCACAACACCATTTGAAGCAGGAGAGACCTGGGCTTAAAACTTCGGCCAAAAGCTACGTAAAGTCAGGCCTCTGAATTATTTTCTGTATCATGGTATTGGCATGGATCAAGCTGCAGGGGTTCTGAATTCCAAGATCCCTGAGATTGAAAAAATCCCAGCTGTGCCTGATCCCCACCTTGTCCTCAGGCCAGGGCACTGAGTGCCACATCCAGGCCTTCCCTGGACACCTCCAGGGATGGGGACTCCAAACCTCCCTGGACAGTTACAGTGTTTAACTTTAACTACTTTTTCCATGAAAAAGTTCTCCTGATGACCAACCTGAAGGCCTTGCTTAGTTTCCTTTACTTATTTCTTTCTCTTCCATAATGTGCTCTTAACAGAACTCTGTCACTGCTTCCCTCTCAAACTTGGGGAGAATTGCTTGATCTTGAATTTAAAAAGAGTCTATAAAACAGCATTGGTGAATTATTATACCGGGTGTAATAATAGAATCATTAGAAGATAATGATACTATCATAATATTATATTATTATAACACCAATATAGCAATGCTATTATAACATCATACTATACAATAACAAAGACATATTTCACACACTTTAGTAATAATGAAATAATTACAAGATTAAATGCCTGCAGGGAAAAAAACCTCATTGAAACATCACCCTGCAAACCCTCTCTGCACAACTAAAAGCCCAGTTCTTCCCAAATTCCATTTCTGGCACTATTACTTTCTTACCCTCCTGTAGTACACACCAGGTGTTATTCACACCTTCAGTTCACAGAGGTGATTTATTGGGAGATCTACTGGAATGCACTTGTCAAGGGAGGATGGGGAATTTACTTTTTCCTGATTATTGCCCATTCTTTAAGAGCTCAGTAAATATTTTCCTCATCCCTTTAACACACATTTGAAGGATAAACAACCCAAAGGAGGGAAATCAGTCAGATGAAAAAAAAACAAAAGGCCATGCAGGTTTCCATCAGTCTAAGTGTATATTTTGGCAACAAATAAAACAGATTGCAAGAATTGCCAAAAGACAAATGCACAGATTTGGGGGAAAATTTTCTATTAGTCTGCTCAGAGCACAGGACAAGCAGCCTACTCACTGAACTATGGGATATATACATGCACATTGTACACATAAAAGGTTATAAATAAAAGAAAAAAGAGGGGGTTGCTGTTATTTTAGATGAGATAAAGTCGAAATCACCTTTGGTGTTTGCACAATCTCAGTATTTTAACACTTAACAACTTCCTCTCTTGCAGATGTGTGTGCAGGGAAGCGAAACCCAGCCCTCTCTGCAGGGTGTGGATTGGGAAGACAAAGCTGGGAACACCTCCCTGAAGGGCCCATGGACCAGGAAAAAAACATTTTCTGGCCAAATATTGAAAAACAGCCTTTTACACCGCCCGTAGCCTCTTTTTCAAGCCAACGTTTGCACACACACTCACATGGAGAACAAACTCACAGCTTCTACCCACCACCCAAACTCATCCAGTTTCAGAGACTTTGTTTCATAATAGAGATTAGCAACAGTAAAACTAATTCTAACCAATCTTTTAACGATATTAACCCCTTCTGAATCCTCCCTACAGGATTTATGTTCATTATTCTCCATAATGGCCATGCCTGCCTCCTTCTCACCCTGGCTAGAGCAGCACTCCTCGTCTCTCATCCTTTTCTCAGCTTTTATCCGACTCTAACATTTTTTGAAGCAGGCAGCATTTTGGTCTAAAGATGTAAATTAGACGCAGATATTGGCATCACCTTTCTCTTTGTGTTTCTTAAGAACAATAACCAAGTGTTGTAAAACTGTAGCAAGGGTTCAAAGAGGGTTTTTTTGAGTCTTTATTCATCCCATCAGTACCAGAAGATTTCTGGTGCAAGGAACCAGGACCAAAGAGCACCAAATCACCTGCTTGGTTGCAATCTCCATCAGAATTTTGTTTTCTCAGAGCACAGGAACACTTTATAACATGACAAAACCTTGTGCGTGGACCCTAATGAACATAATCCCGGAAACTTCACATGAAACCCTCTGTGTCAGCCTGAAATAATAGCAGCAACATGCCTAAAGTAAAAACTCAGGTTTAAATAGCAGTTCTTCACCCTTGGGTCTAAGCAGATGAGCAACATCTATCCATCAACCACTCAGAATTGTTGTCATCCTCTACTCACATGCTTTCCATAAATCCCTGCTGAATGCAATGGAGCTGTGCTGTTAGAACATAAACCTGGACTAACCACCACCCAAACCCGACCACTGCCCAGCTCACCCCGTCCCTTTGCCCCACTTGCCCAAGATAATCTCCTTTCAATAGGCCATCGCGGAGGGCTAGCAAAGCTCTTGTTGCCTTCTGTGGGAATTTCAGCCCCAAAGTGTTTAGGAGCTTAAAAACCAGAAGGCAAACAAGCCTAACATTCACCACAGAGCTTGTAGCAGCCAGCAGGATTTACCATGGGTATTAAGGAGATTGTGGTGTGCATATGCCAACACCACGGCCCGCCGCCGTCCCGCTGCTCCCACCACACTCCAACCACCCCTCCAGCGCCGCGGGACTCGGAGCTGCAGCTCCCTTTGTTTGCGTCTCTTGCAAGAAAATAACTCGAGTTACTAAAATATCCCCCTCTCTCTCTCTAATTTTTTTTTAATTTTTTTTTTTTTTTTTTGCTATATTAGGTTGACACATCGGTGTCAGAGAGAACCCTCCGCTCTCCAGATGCTCCACCCGCTCCCGCAGCACGCGCCGCGGAGGGGAAGGTGGCAGGGAGCCAGCTGGAGCGCTCATCCTGACAACATATTTTTGCAGATTATGCAAAAGCGGCAACATTTAGCTTTAGAGGAACATCACAGCTGTTCCCCTTCCCCTGTCAATCCCAGGCTCAAACCCGCAACAGGTTTCATTTAGGAAGGGCCAAAAGTGCTCCCGAAGTGGCGCTTCCCGCTCGCTCGGCCGCGCACGAGGAACGTGAGGAGTTGAAGAGCCACCCTTCAAGGACAGAACCAACTCTCCCAGCCAGCAGAGATATCTCAGGCTGCCAGGAAGGGACCAGAACAGAAAACTGATCTTTGTCATCACTTAAGGTGCTTGTGCCAGATTTGCTTCTTGATGAACTATATATATATTAAAAAAAAAAAATTAAAAAAATCCGGTATCAGGCAGACTTCATTCATACAGAGTTGTACAAATGCTCAGTGCCCAGAAGGCTCCTGCTTTAACCCAGATGCTGAAATGGAGCCCTTTGACAACAGAGGCACCTTCCTGGCTCTGGCCAAGCTCCCAAAGAGCACAGGAGCACTCTGGAGACAGAAATCAGACTGAAACTCCCATTAACAGAGTCAGGGTGACTCAACAATGCACATTTAAGAGGATATTTAAATTTTAAAACAGGAATGAGCATTGCACTTTCTGGTACACAAACTATTACAACACTCTAATCATCCATAACCTGTAAACTCTTTGGTTCATGGCTCATTTTGGACCAAGTGCCTTCACATGGTGCTAAAACCGGATTTTTGCCCATCAGCAGGAGGCTCATCTACTTATTAATGCATTGCTCCTAACAGCAGTACATGATGATTTTTCTAACATATTTCTAAAGGCCCATATGGGGAAAATAACTTGTGAAAAACTTGAATATTAAGCCCATAAATAAAATTAAACTTGACATCTTATTGCATGATAAACCAAATGGAGGTGACACTGAATGTGTAGGTGTGTTCAAAGGGAACAGAGATGCAGCAGAACAAGTTGCATTCAAAGCCTCAATATTTCTCCAAACACCCTTTAAAATAAGCAAAAAATTTCTGCCCCAGCTTAGGACAGTTCCTACAGTAACATTTCCCCCTGCTTGGAGCCTACAGAGCTTCCTGTGCAGAAAGAAGAATTAGAGTCCCCACAAAGCACCAAAAATTCAAATTACTGTGAAAACTGCAGACAAAAGTGAGATCACAGCCTCAGTTTCCTTAGGTATAAACCTGTGTCTTCAGTGGGGCTTGACACCAGGAGTTTATTTACACAAACTGGGGCAGAGGAACGTGAGGCTGGGTCCTGCCGAGGTCCCTCTGCTCAGCTCAGGCTCTCCAGCCATTCCTGCTGACACAGCTGAGCCTCCATTCCTCTCATTGATTATTTTTTATTGTCCATTAGTGCCATTTCTGGATTTCTGACACAAACTACCAGCAGGTCTTAGGTTTATGGCATCTTACAGTGTTCAGCTGCCATGAGGGACAAGACCACTGAAAGGGAGGGGACTGTGCCTAAAATCATTAAACCAGAGCAAACCTTCATTGATTTTATATCTTATTTTTGTTATGATCTACCAAGAGACCTGTGAAAAAAACACAAGCTATTGAAAGACTAAAAAATATTGAAGGACTTGAAGCTTTGTGGCAGAACTTCTTTCAGTGAACTGCAGAACAGGAAGGACAAACACAGCCTCCTATGTGATTCCAGAAAACCTTTGGTCTTGACAAATCACTTGGATGGTGCTTTTTTCTTGAATAAGGAGTTTATTCCATGGTTGTCTGCTCCTGGCAGCCAGAAGGTAATGGCTGCCCTAGAGAAGCTGCTGATAAATCTGAACCAGATGCTTTTTAAAGTCCCTTCCAGCCCAAACCACTCTACAGGGAAAAGCCAGTGAAAAAGGATGAGCACTGCTCGCATGATGAGGTCGGACTCACAGGAAAACTCACACCATTTTTAGGTACCTTTTTAACCATTACTTAGGTTTGATTGCATTACTCATGGCAAGCCCAGGGTTTGTCAGGTGGTACAAAGAGGCAGAGCTGTTCCTGCTCCTGCATTTCAGCTACATTTGCCATTCCACAAAACACATCGCACCCCACTCAGTGGAAAGAGGGATACATAAAAAGCCAGGAAGTCACAAGTTAAACTTCAGTTCTCCAAATGTGTTTGAAGAGAGTAGAAGGGGTGTCTGTAAAATGGAACAATACATGAAAGGAAAGGGGGCTGCACAAAGTTTTGGTTTCAGTTGCAAATTTTCAGGATTACTGATGTTCCCACTTCTGTGTATCAAGGCAGAGCATTGCCAACAGCTGCATTTGATGGGCAAGGGGAGTAATGAATTCCTTATCACAGAGAGATGTGAGCTCTAGGATCTAATCTTCACTGCTATTGGCACAGAATTTTCACAGCCTCTTCATCTACCCATATTGAAGTCACAGTTTTAAAATAATACAGAAAGATTTATTTTTATGAGAGGCTGTGAGCCAGGTTGTCAGCTCCAGTTTGCCCTGCAATGGACATCCAGAAAAGGTGGAGTTCAGAGCCAAACCTCAGCACTGATATCCAATGCAGGTGATGTCAAATTCCTCCTGTGAGGCACAGAAAAGCACCAGGCTGGAAATCTTGTGCTAAATAAACATGTCACCTCAACAGCAGCGAGCATGAAACACGAGCCTGGTGCTGCACACTCCTAATACATGTCAAGGTGTGTTAAAGGGCTCAGTGCAGTGATTTTCTAAGGGCTGATATCAAACACCAGGAAAAAAAACATCTCTTCCCTTTACTCGTTAAAACACAGGCAGGACTGAAACACCCTGTGAGCGGATTTGAGGGGTTAAATTATTATTTCTGCTCAAATGTGCTGCAAAAGATATTTGAAGAGGCTGTTTCGTGAAAGGAATGGAGGTGGTCTTTTTTTTTTTTTTTTTCTTTAATTGAGAGTTAAAACTAAGAATTCCCATATACTCTCACTTCCCTTTAGAGATCTGCTGGGCTTGGCTTATTCCTCTGCTTTGATATGCAAATGGGCAGCTTGCTTTCCTGCAGGGGACACTGGCTGGGGGCCAAGGAACACAGAGGAGATGTCCTGTCAGGAGAGCAGCCCGGCCGCCTCGAACGCTCCTTGGGCAGCGCCGGAGCCAAGCTTGTGCTTTGGCTTCAAAATAAAATACCTTTGTTAATAGTTTCTCCTTCCAATATAAATGTTTATGTATTTACCCTTCGAGTCATTTCTGCTGGCCAATGGCAGGGGCACATCAGTTGAGCTGTTCCTTTTGGGCCAGAGTGGTGCTAAACTCAGATTCCTCTTTGAAGATACTCTTTAAGCTGCCCTTCATTTAAATCGTAGAATATGGGTTATTTAAGGAACATTTAAACCAGCCAGCTGCAGTGAACAGCCATATTTTTAGAAATGTGATAAATTTATTTCTACTGGGCAGTTTTCTCATCATGTTTCCATCTGGCCCATTTTGGGGCATGGTACAAGGGAAAACCCATTTTAGTTTCTGTGTCCTGGTCCCTTTAAGTTCCACTCTCTCATTTTCTTGTTTTTCTGCCTTTTCTTTTAACTGACATAATGGAGTACCTATAAAAAAAGATTAAATGGGACCATAAAGTTTTATTAATGCCTTACATCACTGATATCGTCTCTGTATTGATAGTTCCACTTCCATTATTGCTACTTAGGCATTTAATTAGTGATTCATACAGTATGTTGTAAACTACAGTATTAGCGTTAACCATCTATATAAAAGCCCTCATTATGTAAAAACTCTTCCTGATATCATAATTGGAGTATAGTTATCCACTTTAACTGACTTGAATTAGATTATTATAGATTAATTTATAAAAAGTTACTTGTAAAGGACATTGAAGATCATGGAATATTAAGAGTGGAACTTCATTACAATAAAATGGACTTCAAGAACAATGGCACTGTCTGAGTTTTATATAAATCCATTAAAATCTTCTGGTAATATGAGCAATAATTGTTATCTGGCAACTCAGTGGTACTTAAGGATGGAAAGACAGAAGGTAAAAAAAGAAGTGTGCAGAATTAAAGAGAGAACATGCACTTAAATCCTGGATAAAGCATCAGAGAGATTAATTACTCTTTGCAGAGGAAATCTGGGTAAGAGCACAAGATGTAATAGGCTTCTCACATAGAAGAAGTGCATGGAAAACCATATTGTCCAGAACATGGAGGTTAAATATCAGAATCAGTTAAGATTAATATGAACTCTTGAGAAAGCTTTGACCCAAATGGAGTTGTTATTAAATCAGAGTAAAAAATTACAGAATTTGAGCCATCTCCCCAAAAAGCTATTCATATTTTCTCTCTGCCGTCACCATCTACATTATTCCACTCAGCTCCTGAAATTGCACGGTCTGGAGCCCAATTTGCTGGCACAGGAAATGCTGAACTCAGGCCTCAGTTTGGTCCTAGTGCAAGGGAAGATGTTGAAGTTCCTATCAATTGGGTCCTCCCACATGTCACCTCCACTTGCCAGTGGATCCCTCCTGGTGAGCAGGGGATGCAGAACCTCTTTTTCTTTTTTTCTGCCCCAGCTCTACTCTTTGTCCTTTATGTCCAAGACATCCACTTCTGCCAAAGCCAAAAGATGAGCAGATACCTCTCTGCTCTTTGCTGCTGAGGGATTTCCCTTACTAAAGGATTTCTCAGAAAATCATCTCTACTGGCTTTATAGAGGCTTGGCACCATCAAACACAGCGGGAAGATTTCACTGAGCCCTTGGAATTTGTGGCTGCATTTCTCTGCAGTCAGCCCAGGCTTTGGGGTGGGCAGAGTCACTTTTCCTCTGCAGTTTTGCCCTTTTCCAAAGGAGTTCACTTTTCCTTAGATAACATGTACAATAACATCCTCTCAAATTTCCCAAGTCCATTTCTACATGGTTGAGTATTTGCCTGCCTTTCAAAAAAGGGTTTCTCCCCATATTTCAGATTTAATAGGCACAACATGCTGCAGGACAGTAACACCACAGTTGTCACCTGGATATTTGCAGGGTCCCTGAGTGCCCAGGCTGCCTTTCCTCTGGGATGCAGGAATTCCAGGAATCATTTCACTGAGTTAACCAACCAGTCCATCCAACCTGTCAGTGAAGTTGATGGTCAACAGGAAATTTCCTCCAGCACACACAGGCCCCAAATGGGCCAAGAGAAGCCTATCAAAGCTATCAACCACTGCACTGATTTCCCATATAATGCAGAGTCATGTAAGAGGTTCAGACTAAAGCTTTTATCTGGCTTTGGACCATTGTGCACCCAAAAGAAAAAGATTAGTATGTAAAGGATGCCAAATAACCTTCCCTGGCACAGTGAGATTTTCTGAGCGCATCCCTGTGTGACACAAATTCCTTGGGAGCTGCTTCAGGAGGAAAGGTGATGCAGAAAGCTCCAAAAGAGAAAATGAAAGACAGAAAGCATCACTTTATGGTCACAGAACTAGACATGGTTCTTCAACACCAACCTTCATACCCACACACCAAGGGAACTCCCCGAGTCAGATCTCGGGGGTGCCTGTATGGCTCTTACTGCAGGAGAAACAAATCCTCCAGGATTTAGGGTGGTGCTTCCAGAGGTTAATGCACAGCTGGAGCAGGACCAGACAGTGCTGTCGAGGGCAGTGAGGAGAAGGGACTGGTCTGGAAGAGCATTTGTCATCTCAGGCCACTCCAGAGCTCTAATGAACACTGGATGCTTTTCTGACACTCATTTCCCTGACCAACAGCCTCTGTCTCCTTCTGCTTTTTGGCAGGTTGACTAAGGGCACTTCCATTACATCCCACCTTTATTAAAGTTGCTTTAAGCCACGCTTTTTTCTGTCTCTGACATACCTCAACCCCCAAAGTTTTGTTTTAATTAAACTAATCTGACATCCTTTCCCAGCTCCCTCTTTGCTCTCTATTTCCCTTTCCTTCAGCTATTCCAAACCCCTATATTTTTTAAAAATCTGAGTGCAGTAGAGAGATTAGAATCCAGCTTTCCCTGCCCATACTGTTTCTTGCAGTCTCTCTCTGGCCATAAATTTTGTAGGAGAGCAATAGAATGCAAAACACATTAGCAGTAACGCGCCGAAATCCCTGTGCTACAGGGTAAATAGGAAATGGAACAGCACATTTACAATTTTGGCCAGCAAAGTACCAGCACTATTCATTGATCTCATTAAAGACCAATCTACATTCAGGGAAGAATAAGATTGATGAGCTGTTAGACTCTTTAAACACAAAAAAAAAGTTACCAGCTACATGCAT
The DNA here is from genome assembly GCA_013390105.1 of Tichodroma muraria. Classification (NCBI taxonomy): domain Eukaryota; kingdom Metazoa; phylum Chordata; class Aves; order Passeriformes; family Sittidae; genus Tichodroma; species Tichodroma muraria. The sequence goes on along the minus strand of WAAG01008713.1, from coordinate 110,937 downwards.
GTGTAAACAGCCCAAAGAGAGGCATGAGGGGCTCTCTGCTCCTTCAGCCTAATGGCAATAATCACTGGGTAATGGAAGTGGAGCCTCCTGCCATTCCAAGAATTGGATGTGAACCTGCTCTGCCACTTTGGAATAACCAGTGCACAGAAAAAAAAAAAAAAAAAAGTGATATATTGAAATTTCATTTGTCCTGGAAATTTATCATTTCATTTAATTATTATTTTTACTGCAAAAGGGAAAGAGAAAAATACTTTCCTTTAGATATTTCTCATCTTCCACTAAGCTTAAACAGGTCTAAAATGCAGCATCTTCACCCACACTCAACTCAGACATTACGGGTGACTTCTCCTGGGAACCTGAATTGTTATCCCAGTTCTGCTACAGCGTTCATTCACTTTGGAAAATGCTTTTTTTTCCCTCTAATCTCAAGTTTCCCCAAAATGGAAATGCTGATACTTGCACAGCTTTGGAGCCCAGAGATGTAAAGCACTCCATTGGCGCAAGGTATTACTGTGTTGATGATGATGAAATAAGCTTTCATACACCACTAAATTATTCAGGAACATCTACTTTGGTTTCACCCCTGGCACTCCCAGAATGCACCTCCACTGCCATTACTCTGCAGGGAACAGCAGTGGTGAGTAAATGCCTATGAAACCCATATATTAACCTCACTTGGTGGCTGGAATATTCATTTCTTTTTGAGTCATTTCAAGCAAGAAAGGAAAATCTTCACTCTTGGAAATCATCCTTAGCTGACACATTAAGGAGCGGACCTGAACAAATAATTTCCAATGAATAATGTGATGAATTTATTTTCCTTTTCTCTGTCCCCAAGCAGACTGGGATTTCCTCAAATGTATTTGTTATTCAAATGTATTCCACAACTATCCTTTGCAGTGTTTTTCTACTGTGTTTATCGTGCCTGAATACGCTTAATATCCTTCTTTCCTTCTGCTTTCAGCTCTGGGGTTTCTCTGGGTTTTTTTGGGGAGCAGAGCGTGGGGGATTGTTGTCATTGATCATCCAGGTATATTTCAGGGATGTGAAAACATGTGATTTGCATCGCCCTGGTATAATAACAACATGTGATGGCTGTGCATGCCTGTCCAAACCCCCTGCCCAGACCTCCCTGGAGAATTCACCAGGTTTTTGGAGGGGTTTTGCAGTGTCCTCTGTGTCTGGCACGTAAAGAAGGAGGTGAGACACGATGTGTGTCCAACGTGCTGCCCAGGAGCTGCTCCTCTCCCGGCACCTGACGCGCGGCAGAGCCCTGCAACTCCAACCACCCGAGCACAGACTCTGTGACAGAAGGAGAGGAACTGCTGAGAATTTTTTTCTCAGTTTGGACAGCCTCTTAATGTGTTAAGAGAGACATCTTGTCAAGGATATTTTCAGTTTTGTCGTTTGCTTTATCCCAAGCTCCAGAGCTGGCACATTTCGGAGCCATCCTAATGTATTAGCAAAAGTATGGCCTTGGCTGTTGTCCTTAACTCTGCTGTAAACCTGGCACAGGACTCTTCCCTTCTCCTGCTGTAAGTTTTGTTCCATAAAAGGTGGATTATATCACTTTTTGAGAGCTCTTCCAAGACCCCCTGACCTGGTATTACAGTCATTTATAGGTACAGAGCTGGCTCAGGCAGAGACTTCCCAGCAATGAGTGCCCAGAGATGTATTTCCTGAGTTCAGTGAGTAAATCAAAGCTGGAGCTTGTACATTCCTGCTTCAGAAAAGTCTGAGCACATACTGCATATTTTAGCAGATTTTAGTACCCTCTGATATGTCCCATGGCGGCTCTCCTCTGTACCCAGAGATATTTGAAGTACAGGCTTACTTGTTTTCCTACTGTGACTTTGCTACTGAGGAGCCTGGCCATACAAAGGGAAATAAAGCAGCTAATCAATACTCTGGGATTGTGATATATTAACAGGCATCCCCAACCATTAGCAGAGAATTACCCATTAACAGATTAATAAGCAAAGAACAGCTGGAAAAAATATGTTGTTATTGCTTCTGAGGTAGTGTTTTTTTCCCCCTACAGCTTAATTCAAAATAAGCAGCCAAATTTCAACAAACTTAGAGCTCCCTTCTTCCAGAAAACTTCTTCTGCCTTTAATTCTATCAGCAGATTTTCAAGAACCACCTCTGCCAGAACCGATCCTTGGCAAAAATTGCCTCTTTGGTGACTGAAATTGAAATAATTCCATTATTTAACTGAAAGAAGGACATTTAAGGCAGTTGCTGAACCATGCTCAAGGCAGTCTCCCTTCTCCACTTGCTGCCAGAGAGGTCACCTCTGGTTCTGTGAAAACTGGCACTTTGTACAGGCTATGCCATTCTTATTTCTTATTCTGACCCTCCTTTTCATTTCTTTAAAATTACATGCCATCAAGTTTAACCACACAGTTCGGAATTTCATCAAGCCATTTCTGACCCAGAAGTCACCCAGAAATATTTGGGGGCTCCAAACCTCTCCCATTCCATGTGCCCCACCTTTAACAGGCACCCAATACTCGTGAGCAACTGCTTGAAACATCATTTTTATAACAATTTTCCAAAAATATTTTCCTTATTGAAATAAATAGAGACTTCAGTGACTCCTTTCTGCCTTTCTTCCCAGCCTCCACACCTCCCAAACCCGGGGAGTGGGAAGGAAACGCTTCTTTCAGCGAGATGCTTGTTTCCCCTCGCCTTTGAATTCTTAAAAGAAGAATATTGTTTCATACTCTTCCAAATCAGCTCTGCCTTCCCCGACTCTCACCTTACCTTCTCTTCCTCCCTCTTCTTGATGACTATTTTCTTTCTTCCTCACTGTTTTTCTTTCCTCTCGTCCTCTCCTGCCTCTGCTGCTCTGGTTTCACCATCTGGTTCTGTTCTCCTTATCGCTCTCCTTCCCTCTGCCACAACCCGCGTTTTCCCCCTCTCGCACCTTCCCCATCCTCATTTCTCCTCTCCTTTCCACTCACTCCTTTCCTGTCTTATTTCCCCAAAGGTTTTCAAAGGGAAGCCCAGCCAGGGCCAGCTTTCCCTTCCTGCCTGCTGCTAATTGAGCAGTTCATGAATTCCCACTTCTGGTGACGGCTTCGCAACTTTCCAGTTTGCTGTTTGACGGGATGGGGACAGCACCAGACAAATCCCAACCAGAAAATTATCCTGGAGGCTGAAAGTCACAGTTCCCACTTGGGTTTTATTTTATTTAACTTTACCACTTGCTTTTTAAAATTTCTTTACCATTTTCTCTGTTTCTTAAACAGGCGAGTTGGACTTTAATATACAGTTAAAATATTCTTATCAAGAGCCTTTATACATTTTCAATGCTGAAGCAACAAGTAACTAAATTGGGAGCCTTTTTGTTTCCTTATCGAGCAAATCTATTCCTGAATGCTAACAAGCAGGTCTTTATATACTTTGTCCACTTGATAATAGACTTAATAATCTTATCATGATGTTTTCTTGAACTTGAACTAGGTGTACAAAGTTAAGGCTGGAAATGTGGGAAATTACTAAATTATATAACGTGGCAGAGATATTACAAGGAATTTCTTATATTGCGCAGCGAAATATTGCCAATTATTGTAGCTGTCAATTTAACAATAGGCTTATTCACTATGGTGTTTGATTAATGTGAAATTATTCAGTTGGCTACCTTGTAGTTGGCCTATTTTTGTGTCCAATTAGTATGCTAATAATGGTAATTATGTTCTATACTGCATGTCTCATCACCTAGAGGGTTTTTAAAATGATAAAATAATGAGAATAAACAAGCTGATGCTGACATTCACTGGGCCATTCTAATTACTTACTGAGAGCACACTGGGGAATCAACACTCAACCAAAGAAAATGATTCTTGCTTACTTTGTTAAAACTACTCTTTTCAAAGAGCATTAATAGTTTGCTGCTGTTTTCTTTATTACAAGGGACTGCACTATTTTCCCTTTTATTTGCCCTGTTAATGTACAGTACCAGGAAAAAGGAAAAAAAAAAGATAATTTGATTATGTTTGACTGAAGCGATAACTGTTTGCAGGGGGTGTCAGAAAAAACAAATAACTGTAATTGCTGAATTATACACCTTTGTAATGGCTCCCATTTATTTCCTGGCTGTGTGATAAACATACCATCACCTTTCTCACCACGGGAATGGGGCATTTCTCCAGTGCTGGGCTTGCCGTGGGATGGAGAGCTGCCAGGGATGTACCCGAGGGTGGGATTCCCGCGGCAGCCGGACCCGCTGGCTCTGCTTCCCCTCCTTCTTCCCCACACTCACACACACCTCAGAGTTTGGGGCTTTTTGGCTATTTGTAAAGATCATGCCCTGCAGTTTTTTCCTGGTAAAAGCTTTCACATTGCATAAGGGACGTTATCAATAAATAATAACAGATATTCTTGTTTATAGGCTCAGCTTTAAAACAATGCCTGGCACCTTGCAAACAAATACAGAGGGGTTGAAAACCGCTGGGATTTCTTAGTCCTCCCTTATCCTGCGGTAACAGCTTCCCTACTCACTGGCTGCTCCAGAAACACCGGCCGAGGATGGGACTCAGACATCTGTTGCACTGACACTGGAATAAAGAGTCAGGATTTTCCAGCTTCAGCACAAAAGAAAACAGATCTGGGCACAGAGGGTAAAGCTGAGCAGAGCGTGTGGGAATTCTGAATCCTTTGTAGAGCAATTTGGGATTCAGGCACAGCTCTATTTGTTTTTTAAATGGAATTCAAGTGACAAATGATATAAAAGAAACAAATATGATAGAAGGAAAAATATTATTTGAAAAGTCACTGTGCCAGGTACGAGGGAAGCTGTATGAAAACTTAGGATACTGGGAAAAATTCAAGGAAGCTGCAGACCTGAGGCAGACAGCTGGTCAGGTATGCCTTAACCCTCAGATTAATTGATTGTGCAGAAGAGGGATGCTGAAATAGCTCCAAGCTTTGCAATCCAGGCTGCCTTGGGAAGCCTACTTAAAACTATGAGCTGTGATTAAAAAGATTGTTTGAATGGAAATCCCTACAAAGACAACATAAAGGAAAAAAACCCTCTGTTGTAACAACATTGTGTGTCTATATGGATGCTAATATTTTACTCCACATACAACCAAGCTCCAGGACAATCCATCATAAAGCTGTGCTGGGGAATGGCTGGAAATGCTGTTTGCCAACACGGAGCAGGGGCTGGTTTTAATAAAGGATGTAATACGTGACATGTTAACAGGGAGTCATTTGTGCACCGTGTATTGGTTACTCCTGTCCTGTCATTTTGAATTATGTCTCAATATATCTCTCTGGCTAAGGGAACCAACTACCAGCAAACAAAAAGTTACTGTAATCCTGGAAAAACAACAAAAAATTGTTGAGATAAGGAATTCCAAAAGACTTTTTCTTCGCACCGCAACATATATTCAACTTAGAAATAGAGTTGCAGTGCTAAAGAGAGAATCCCTGGATGTGCCTGTTCCCCTTTCCCACCTCCTCCCACCCCAGCAGCAAAATCTTACCCTCGTCTCATGGACTATGAGTTCAATTTTCTGTTTGGTGAATAATCCCTGTGTTTATTTTCCACCCCACTGTAGCGGTGTTTGTGCAGGCAGGGAGGGTTTGAAGAGGCTCAGGAACATTTGGAGCTGCAGTTTGAATTCCGCAGTGTCCCTGCTGGTGCGGGAAATCTCCCCGACACTTCTTAATTATTTTGGACATGATTTTTTTTTTTTTAATCTTCACAATGGCAAGCTACTGAAGAAAGGGGAAACTCTAGGAATTTATCTGAGATCAGGGGTTATTTGTGCCTTTTGTCTGTCAGGGAGATCATCAGTATTTATGCCACAAGCTTCTAAAAAATGATCCCTTTAATAATTCTGGAGACAAATTCCAAGCAACCGCTTTGACACACTCCAAGGTGTGTTGAGAGAATTCAGCACAGAGTTTGAGTCCCCAGTCCCCAAGATAAATTCAGCAGCCTCGTGGCAAATATAATCTTAAACTGTTTTTAAAAGCAAGACTAAAGGAGCAAGGAGGTAATTTAGAAGTGAAAGCTGGTAGTGCAGGAGCTAATAATTAACTGCTGCACAAAGGTGATCTGGATCAACTCATCTGTAAATCCTGGAACTTTTAGTAAGAGTTGTTATAAATGACTAATTATGCCAAACTGCAGATACCTTCTATTTGATAACCTCAGCAATTACCACCTCACAGTAAATTCTAGGCTGGTATCTTTGCTTTAGCATGGAATTTAGCACTATATACATCATCAGTTTTGTAAGTTTTCCCCAAATTAATTAGCTATTAGCGGGAACAAATAAGTACAGCCAACTAATAATAAACATAAGTAAGTGCATTTTTATATAATGCTCATATAGACATTATTCATATAATCATTCTTGCAGTATGTTCATCTTTGAGGAACAGGGGGAAGATCATAAGTAAGGAAAATCTTGCAGAATCTTCAGGTTTCACTGCAAAGGTGAACCATTAACAATTTGTAGGTACCCTGGATTATATTGTTCAATAGGCAGAGTGTCAGAAAGCTGGGGACTTTTACAGATGGGTTGGAATCTGATAAAGCAAAATACAGAAAATGTGAACTTGGTAGTTCTGATAATTCAGATCTCAGCAGCTACAGGAGATTGATCTGTAAAATCCAGATTGCTATCTTGGCATCGGCTGCTGCTATAAATTAGAAATTTTCAAATACTAGCTAGAGAGAGTAGCTGATATTTTTCACATCTGCTTTACTGATCACTATTTGCTAAAACTTCATAGACGGAAGAGGAAAACTTACTGATTTTTTTCTTCTACCTTGAAAGAATTAGGGATTAAAAAAAAAAAAATGCATTTTTCTCTTTGTGTTTGCTGAGCACTGCCTGATGAATTATCTCAGAGACATATTTTCTTTTTGTTACCCAAGGGTGAGGTATGGAGGGTTTTTATAACTTAAATATGCATTGC
>WAAG01008713.1:90696-103979 GCA_013390105.1 Tichodroma muraria | reverse complement strand
TCAGCTGAACTTCTGAGTACTTTTACAACTAAGATAAGCCCCTCCATATCTTCCTCAGAGTCTGCTCCCTGTTAACAATTTCCCTAAAGTAAAAATATGGGGGATTTCAAAGGGGAAGGAGAAGGGAAAAAACAGTTTGGAAAACTACAGAAGTAGCAGACAGTGCACACAGCAAACCTTGAGAGGAGAATTTACCTGCAGACAGACCATCACTGCCTGCCATGACTGCATTAAACCAGGACATGATTTAACTAATTCTTCTCAAAGCAAGGTATCCACACATCTCTGAAATCTCTTTAGGAGGGATATCTTGGGTTGAATTAACCTTTCTTGGAAGTGAACACCTCTGTTGGAGACACAAGGAAAACGCCTGAATTTAACACCCTCTCAGCTTCTCCAAATTGAACAGAGGTGTTAGAGCAAAGTAGGAGACAGTGTTTCCTCTGGGGATTCTCTGCTCCCCTTCTGCACTAAAAATCAAAGGAGAGACAAACCAGATTTTTTAATTTTTATCAGAGTTTGGATGGAGCAGGACAGTGAAGCAGAAAAGAAGGGATGTGACCCTCAACCCCAGCAACCACCACCAGGAAATGCAGCCAGTCACAGAGACATTTATATTTTATGCCATTTTAAGCCTGGCCTCTCATGTATTTTTGTACTCTAACATCTGATTTCCCAGCACATGACATCAGCAAGAAGTGGAATAGATAAGTATCTCCCACCAAAACATAGTTCAGTGACCTAAATTACATATTCAGCAATGGGAACGCTGCGACTCCTAAATCTCACAACCATCTCTCTGGGATCAAAGGCTGTTTCTGCTACAGCAGCACTTTTGGGATGAGGAGTGATCCCTTCCTGAACTCAGCCTCCCCTCTCTGCTTCCCAAGATCATCCATAGCAACATAATGGGAAAGGCAGTGCAGATACAAATCAATTACACAGAATCCATTAATTAACAGGCAAACTTTGGATGTTTTCTTGTGCAAGAGTAATGCAACATCAGGGCATTGTGTTCCTTCCCTGGGTTGGTTCCTTTAGAACTGTAATTAAATCATAAAACACACTTTTGAATATGTATTAATGTATAAATTCACTCCTGATTCATCTGAACCTATACTGCTCACTTCAAAATGTGCAGCATATTATTACAGTTAATCACTTAATTATTAGCTAGTGTTGGGCTTTTCTCCTTTCAAGTCTGAAGATGTAATGCACTAAAAATAACATTTTCAGTGGACCTGAAAGACAAGCTCCTGGGCTCCACTGAAGCCTCTGATATTAAAATACTGAATTTATCCACCAGGGTTTTGGAAACATTTAGTGCTGTCCCAGCCAAATCAGCTGGTTTCTCATCTCTGCAACCAGAGGTACAGGAGGGAGGTTGGGGTTGTGTTGCTTAATTCCCCCTGCCCTGGTGATGGGCTTGGTGGATGCCCCAGGACAAAAGGCTCCAGACTGACCAAAGGGGGGCTTTTCCAGCTCAGCTCTGCAGCTTCTGGGACACCAGGCCAATAAAACAGACCAAGGCATGATGGCAACTCCCAGCCTTAAGTCACAGACTGATACCAGCCCATGCTCTACCTGCAGACTCAGGGCAAAGGCCTTGACAAGGAAACTGGATGGAGCAAATTGGGGTTTGTTTAAATTTTAGAGCATACTTGTTTTTAAGGTCTTTCTGTCTCTTGGCCTCATTGGTTTCCTCTTACAGGAAACACTTGGTCAACTGAGAAGTCTCCCATATTTTCAGTCAGCCCTGAAGCCCAACCTCTCTCCCCTCTCCCCATCCAAATCTGTGGTAATTAATTGCACAGTTAAAACCTCAACTGCTCTTCCTTTCCTGGAGCCAGGCAGTGATTCCCACTACCCAGTGCTGCTCCTAGACACCACTTCAGTGCCAGCAGCTCCAACCTATTCTTGGCTGGGAATTGCTTTGCCAGGGGAAGCTCTGCAGCGTCCCATCCTCCCTGCCAAAGTAATTGGGGCCAGGCAGGGAGTACCCAGCACTCAGAAACCTGGGACTGCACATGCCACTGCAAAGAGAAAATAAAGTGTAGCTGCCATTAGTGAGTTGTCATTAATTGTTCTCCTGGCGAACAAATGAATGAGGAATCTTGGAGGGAAGAATTCCCATCTTCTCCCAGTAATAATTATTTCTGCCAGCCTGACAAGACACCTCTAACCAGGAAATCCACACAGAAGGGAACAAATCCCTGTTTTATTCTGAGTGTTGTTTAGGCTTGGATGGCACTTCAAGCATGTGCCGTGGGTTCAGAGGGAACTGCCAGGAGTTTTATTCCCTGGCAATTACTTCTCATGCACAGCCCTTCTGACACAGGATAAACAATTGAATAAAGGCTCTTTGCATTATAAAAACCCCAATTCTCAGCTATGACCGCCCTCAGATCCCTACAAACTCCCTGTCCAGTTCAAAACAATCTCAAGCAGCAAAATAAGCAGAAATTCCTTGCAGAGCAGCTTAAGTTTATGAGCAACTGCAATTTCCCCCCCTCAGTTTAACACAGAAGGATTTGTAACCCTCACTTTGGGACAAGGCAAAGAGCCTTGTTTGGGTTGGGAGAACCGTTCTCCCAGAGATTTGCAATTATTGTGGTTTATTGGATGGGAATGGTCCAACTTTTGGTAACTTTCTTGGAAGACGTTAATTAACAGATCAATGCTGTGGCCCCAGCTGACCTCCACATGAGTTTTCCAAGGGCTCTCTCCGTCAGCAAAGCACAAAGATCTGCACGTGACACTTCATCTGGTTTTTGCTCCAACAAACAGGGAACACCAACTGCTAATAAATGGCAGCAGTGAAATAACACTGTAAAACATTGGGAAAAGACCTCTCCTCACCTGAATATTCCACATTAAAAAAATCAAATAGGAGGTGGAACCAATGGGTCAAAAGCATAAAAATCTCACCTCTGAGCATCTGCTTGAGCAAACCCTGGGCCAGGCAAGCAGAGATGATGTTTTATTATTTGTGGCCTGCTGGAAGTGGTGTTTCAGGGAGCTGCAGGACCAAGGAAGGGCATCCAGCATCCGTGTGAAGGACGTGTGTTTACAGCTATATTGAATATTGATCTATGCATACTCCACTGGCAATAAAGTTCTTAATATGTACTTGAAAATCCCAACTCATACATCCTTCCTGTGAAGGCTCAAGGGCAGGGGGGGGTCTAATTGCTCTGTAGAAGTGAAATTTCTCCGTGTGTCTGTTGAAGGAGTTAAACAGGGTGTGATACATGATCTGCCCTGAGGAGGGGACAGCCAAGAGCAATTCTGCATGTTGGTAAAACCTACAATAGGAACTATTGTGCATTGCTAAAATTTAAAATGGATGCACAAATATATATATATATATATTTTAATTCAGCACTTATTCTGCAAATGTTTTAGCAACTACTGTGAGAGAAATTTTTTTTTAAAAAGTCAAGAAACTACCAAAAAAAAAAACAACAACCAAACACAAAACTGAAAACAAACAAACAAACAAAAAAAATCAAGTGTTTTGACTTGTAAGTGCATGAAGAACCCACTGCAGCTTTATATTGATGTACAGGAAGCCTAAAGCAAATCCAAGATCTTTAATACCAGGTCTGCCACTCCAGTTCAGAAGTTATTGTATAACCAACTCTTCCTGCCATTCCTTGTCCCTGGGAATCAGCACTAATAAATGTCAAGAACAGGACTGACCAACCTCCATCTCTTATCAAAGGGCAATGGATGTGGGGCCTCAGGTGTCACTTTGATGTGATTTTTCATCAAAAATAGTAAATTATGTAAAATACTGCCTTTTACTGCAGGGGCTTTTACACCCGAAAAGGTTGAAGATATCAAAGACTTGCAAGTAAATTCAGACATTTGTTTCCATGCTGACAAACTCCAATCACAGTTTACACTCTTGTCCAGCAAAAGAAAGGGGGAAAAAAGCTAATTTTCTTTCCAGTCGCCTCTGCAGCATCCCTTGTAACTTAACAGCAATTGCATATCCACAAAAGCAAAGTATCATCTCAGGTATGAGACTAACTAGAAAAAAAAAAACCCTTAATTTTTTGAATTGTTTCTTTTTCCATGTGGATCTTCCAGGAAACAGCATGGAACACACCAAAATTGTACACAAACACGGACTCTTGTTGACTTGCATCTCAAATTTGACATTACCCTCTTAACCACCACTTTATTACTAAGTTGTCACAAAATTCAGTCACATTAGTTTCCCAAAACTACTGTAGAAGTCGGGTCTGGGTGGAGACGAGCTTCCAGCCAGAGCCTCCCCTCTAGCAATGCCCTGCCCTGTCCTCTTCCCAACTAAATCCAGCTCTTCCCCCTGTGCTGCCCCTTTCCTCTCCCCCAAGCCAAACCAAGTTCCTGCACCATGTATCAGGAGCTGCACAACCTCCCCAAGCCAGATTTAACATGAGAGGTGCAACCTCCAGGCCAATTTCCAAACTTCTGGGTGAATTTTGAAGAAATGGAAGTAGGGAGAAGCCAGCATGAATTCTGACACATCCAGAATGAATCCCACAGACTGATTAAACATTCCCTCCACCACCTCTCCTAAACTCTGCAGCTAAACATTATTGGGGGTTTGCTTCATCTTTCTTAATCACTTCCTAGAACATTTCCCCTCGACAAGGGTTGAATCCAAGCTCCAAGAAGCAGGATTTGGATGCCTTGGTCCATCATTTAGGACGATCATTTATGGTCAGCATCCTACAAGTCATGGAAATAGCACAGGAAGAGGAGCTGGGACATCTTCAGGAGCCACAGTGGCCACTATGCTTTGATATTCACAGACATTAACTTTGACAAAGGTAATCTTCCCAGTCTTGCCCAATTTTTATGCTTTCACAGTTTTTTCCTGCCTTTGACACAATTCCCAAACAGACTTGTATGCGTTTTGGCTCGTGGGCAGTCGCACCTGACACAGCCTGGCACAGCCACAGCGAAGATTGAAGGTTTTGAAGCACAGCGTCAAAAATATGATTTTAGAGGGAACAGAATTCATTCCTGTGAGTCACACCCTCCTGCCTCTTCTGAGAAACTACGACAACAGGAGAGAACAAATGCTGGGAAAAGCATGGAGAAAAACAGGATGCCTAATTCCTGCCTTAAAGCACCGTGTTTAGGTTGAGGTCAGCTCCAATGGCAGAACACGATGATGGAACAAGTTGACCTTCTCTGGCACTGACATGATTTCTCAAGCAAATTAACCTTTTTCTCACCTACAGACAGAACAACAAAAACAAAACAAACAACCCATAAATCAACCAGTAAACCTGTTATTTTAGAAAAGACAGAGTAGTGAAGTAAATTCTTCCAAAATGCCCTTACATCATTCATAGAGACAGAAAAACAATTACAAAACAAATCAGATCCTTTCTTTAATTGATTGCACTCAAGTTCTTTCCTCAAGTAGAAATGTTGCCAAAAAAAAAAAAAAAGTAAAAATCAAAGAGTATTTCAATTCCAGGCATCAGTGAAAACATAACTGCCTCTGGATTGCTGGATAGCTTTCCAGCAGTATACACTACAGGAAAGATTAAAACAGTCCCTGTTAATCCCTTCCAAAAATGAAGCTTCAAAATGTTGCCTTGGATTATTACACAAACATAAGAGTTCATTAAAAATGCAACATGGAATTTTGGAGAGGGTGTTGTGGGTGTTTGGTTTTTGCTATTTGGGAGTTTAAAACTCCTCTTTTAGCAAAACGAGGAATAGAAGAGTTAGAGGAAAGCAGCAGGTTCAAAAAAACTCAACCAAAGCACTCTTGTCACATCTGTCATCAAGCCTGGCCATGCCCTACTGACAGAGCTTCAGCAGGAGCTGGAATGATCCTATTCCACAGCGGTGACAGCTCTGGAACCCAGGTAGACCCAGGCTAAATGAAGCAAAACAAGATTAAAGCCCTGGGAAGCCTGTTTTTTCCAGATTTAGCACTAAAAGCAAGGTCAGTCCGTGCTGATGAGGAGTGCTGTACTTGTTCAGTTATTAACGATGTATCAATTCAAAGGTTTTTGCCCTAAAGCTTTAGTTTGATGACTCCAGGTCCAGCTTTCAGCTGTCACTGTCCCAGCACCTCAGTCCAAACTCCATTGAAAATATCCTCACACACCCCCTGAAAAAAATGTCATACTTGGACCTGCACAGTGCTCCTCTGCTCCTGCTGCAGATTTTCCTGGGAAAATCCTTCACTCCTTAGTGCAAACTCCACCTGTCACAGCACCTGCCCTGTGCTGGAAAGGCACGAAGATGAATTGCCCTGATTTTGGACCTTCTACCATTGCAATACCACCATTGTCACCTTCTAGGAGTGCCAGGGCTCAGTGATGGGGAAGAATGAAAATGGGTTGAAGTCAGGATTCTTCCTCATTTGAGATTCTAGGAGTGTAAAAAGTTAAAACAACTTGCATCCCTAATTAAGGGTGCTACTCTTGAAGGACTGACATTCCCATCCCTCCGGCTGGGGGGATACAGCTCAGGTGCCCAGAAAAGCAGCTCCTGAGAAAAACCACTCTTTCCCTCATGGCCCTTTACTGCAAGTCAAAATTCTTATCATGATCTTTTCAGTCTCTTCCCATAACTTGCTCAAGAACTTGTTTTCATTCACTATTCCCTCTTTTTTCCAGGTAGAGTTCCTGGCCCCTTGTCCCACACAAAACCTTTCCAACTCTCTTGGCCTCTGCCTTGAATTTCTTGCTCTTATCTTCCAAACAGAACAATTCAGAGATCTGGATTGAAATCCTGTTGAATCACCTGACACAAGGTGGTCTAATCAAAGTGCAGCCAAACCCAGAAGTATTTTTACTGCATCAAGTCCCCAAGTGCAGCTTTCAGGGCACTTTGGCCAAGCTGGGTGTTGAACTAATGACTGCACAAATCCCCAAGCAAAAGCCACAGAAAGTGCTAATCCTTCTCCTGGAGAAAGTTTATCATGCTGGGGTTAGGTTACAGCCATGGCGGAGAGACCAGATAAATCCTTTTAAATGATATTCCACTAAATGATTATCCATTAAGTGGAAGAGGTATCTTCTGCACTAAAAGCTTTGCTACTCAATAGAACTAATGACAAATTAAAGCTGACCGTGTAAATAAGCAAGATGGGAGCTGATCTGATTTTGCACTTTACTGAAAAAAGCGACAGATTAATCAATTCAAATTCACTACAGAAATATTTATTGTGAGACCCAACAGTTACAATTAGAGCTTTCTCCCCCTCCAAGCAAACACTTATTTGTGAAGAATACTTTTCACGTTTGAACGGAAAGCACGAGTTCTGATTGCAAGTTTCCACTTGAGATTAAATACCAAATAAATAAAAAGAGATTTATGTTGTTTTCATTTAACACAAGAAATATTCCTTCTTATTTTTGTCAGCTGCCTTTCTGGGTAAAAAGGCAGTAGGTGGAAGACAGAAAAAGCAATGAAGGTAAAGACATGTTTTCATGTTGCACTTTATAAAAATTTAACTACACCCAGGTATCTCTTTTACTGTGCTTGAAAGAATTTCTGAAAAGCACTTGGCATTTCAGTTTTATTTTCCAAAATACATGCACTCAATTTATGATAAACAAATGTACGTAATCATTCAATAGAGAGGAAAAAAGAACATTACATGATAAAAAGCTTAATAAGCCATGACATTGATGAGGTCAATTAAAGTCAGCATTAAATGTGTTAATTACATATAATATAAGAACAAGATAAAGATATGGAAGAACAAGACAAACACATTCAGGAAGTTTCCACCCTGATAGAATTTTATATGCATTGGGAATTTATGTGGGTATAAAGAAGTGCTTTTAAAGGGAATAACCTTCAAGAGTTTCCTGAAAATAGTTTTACAGGTCTAGAAAAGTCCAGGGCTCATCCAGAGTGTTTCAAGATTTCTGCTGTTTAACATGAAGACTTTTTGATTCTTTTTCAGGGAAATTTATGCAAGTATCAGAACTACAGCACTTGAGACCTGTGTCCCAGTTGCTCAAAATCAGGCAGATGCTGAAATGCTCAGCTGAGACCATGTCCAGGGGAAAAACAAATCTGGAGAGGGGGAGAAGATGTGAGCAATACCTGGGGATCTGGGGAAAAATTATTTCTTTACTCTGCAGGGGGTCCCACCACATATTTTTTCCATCTTCTGAAGTATGTCTGGGAAGAAGGTGGCTTTTTGTAAGGAATAATTCCTGAGCAAGGCTCCTGCACCAGCAATTATGAGTGGATGCGAGTGTGGGAGAGACTCTGGGCTCAGCCCTTAAGGATTTCACCAGGATTAATGTTCAACCAGAAGTTAGAAAACAAGTAGATTAGATTTTTGCAGAGCAAAGTTGGGAGAGTAAGTGCAGGGTGAAATTCAACATGATAAAGCTGGGGAGAGAAAGGACACAGAGGAAATAGAAAGTGTTCAAAGATAAATTAATGTATGCCCGGGGGTTGTGTGTGCCACCTCCCAGTAATTGCACAGGGAATGCTCAAGTTGTTTTTTCTATTTTTTTTTTCCTGTAAAGCCAGTGTGAAGGAACATCAAAATGTAAAAGTAATCAACAGTGGAAGAAAAGGCAGACACGAGTTATAAAACATCAAATACAGAGCAGGGTTGGAACAATTGCATAATGAAGTTGAGAGCATAAAAAGCGATAAGAAAAGCAAAGGCAGTGAATGAAAAGAAACTTTACAGGGAGGTAAAATAAAATTAGAACAGTTTTCAGGTCCAGGGAGGAAACAAGAGGCTGGAAAAACAGCCCAGGTATCTGCCAGAGTCAGGACAAGGTGCTACCCAAAGAAGTGACAGTGCTAAAAGCCTAAAATATTGCTCTCTGTGATTTGAATTAAACTCAAATTTAAACCACCTCACAGAAGGCGGCATGGAAGAAATAAAGAGTTTTCTGTCCTTAGGAACCCCCCAGGCAGCCTGAGGAGGGCTCCAGGGCAAACACCTGACAAGATGAACTGGTCCTGAGGACTGGGGAACAGGAAAATCCTTGGACAAGATCTCCCAGCCTGGGTGAGCCCAGGCAGCCACCACCATCCCTCAGAGCCCTGTCAGACTTCCCGTGCCATGTCGTCTCCCCAGAGAGTCCTAACATGGGACAGGTCCCAGAGAAACAGCCCTCAGAAAGGACACAAGAAATATCACTAACTTTTGAAGAAAGAAGCCTGGAATTTGGCTGCCCTGACAATTATCAATCCCAGCTGGAAGGAACAGAGTTCGCACTTCACTGTGAAGTCACCAAGTTCCTCCCTCATGGAAGGCTTTCCAGTTCCTGAACTAATTCATGCAACTTCCCAGGTCAGGCAGACCTTCCCTGTGTCCCTGGGATGCAATAATGTCACTACAGATTCTTGCCATATTTTCCTCCCCAGGCCTTCCCAAGGCACAGCTCTCCCCAGAGCCAGGTGGAGCTTCCCAAGGACACGGGGGAGTTCACACAAGTTCTACCCCCAAATCAGCCAAGGGCACCTCTTCTGCAGCCCCACATCAAAGGGGGCCTGAGCTGCACCCCAATCACACTGGGGATGAGGTTGTCTTGTGTTTTCTGTTGATAACAGAAAATCCTTTGCTTCAACGCTATTTTCAGCACCAGGGGCTGAAGGACACACTCTCCCTGAATTTAAGATGCTGTTTCCACCTTGCCTTCATGTAATTTGTTAAAGTGAGAGTTTACACTGAAATCCCCACCAGAAGCAGGGACTGAGTCATGGGGACTAGAACACATTGGTGTGACAGTCAGAAACCAACCAGGGACAAATGTTTGTCCCTACCCAGGCTCCCTCCACAGATCAACCTTCCTGCCCATCTAAAACAAGTATTGGTGGGTTCATGCTCTTCCTAGGTAGTTAAAGTACCATCAGGAAATGGAAAGCAGAAATTGGACAGAAGAGGTAGGTTTTGCAGAATCCCAGGATGGTTAGGGTGGGAAGGGACCTTAAAGCTCATCCCATCCCACCCCCTGCAATGGGCAGGGACACCTTCCACTGTCCCAGGTTGCTCCAAGCACAGTCCAGCCTGGCCTTGGACACTTCCAGGGATCCTGGGGCAGCCACGGCTTCTCTGTGTTCACAGTGCTTATTATTTGACTTATAAGTGGTGATCAGTCTCTCTTGCTTATAGATACAAATTTATTTTCCTACAGGGGCACAAGGGCAGTTCACTCCTTGAGAGCACGTGGGTTTACATTTTATGTGTCAAATAAACACAGTAGCCCCAGATATGACTCAAACTCTCCCCAAGGCAGTTCTCTGAATATTCCCATCCCTCCCTCTCTGCAGGCTGTCCAGTGCCAGGCATTGCAGGGAGGGATGCTGAACTAATTCCAGCACTTATTCCCAAGTACAGTGTCTGCTCCATGGTTCTGCCACCAGGAATTAGCAGGACACCAAACTAACCAGAATTTGTGTTTCTCAAGTTGTCTCTGTTGTACTTCGAGCCTTAAGGTCTTCTTAAAAATTAGAGAAACACCATTCAGTGTGTTGGCTTTAAAATATTTCAATGACTAAAGAGAACCAGGAGACAGCTGCAGATATTTTATGCCATATTCGTATTTCTTTGAAGCTGTAAATAAACAGCAGCTCTTTCACCTCATATGATTTCCCAAAGGAGAAAAAAAAAAAAGAAACTACCTGGTCCAAGTGTTCTGCATCTCCCTTTCTGCTGCCACTAGAGGGAGAAGCCTATTCCTGGGATCCCATGGCTTCTAGGCTGTTTTTTTGGAATAGAATGGTAATTATTTCCGTTACAGGGAAAGACGTTTGTCCCTCTGTGATAAGCAGGGATAAGGCAAAGGGAGAGGCTCTAAAATGAAGTGGGATAAACATTTCCTCCCCCCACTCTCAAATAAAGTCTAGTTACAATCCTCAAACCTTGTGAATTTAAACACTGCTGCAATTGTTCTTCTTTGTTGGAATACAAATCCTTCTACTGTGTTTACTCCCGTTGCATCCAGGGCAGAGGAGGCCAAACAGGAAGAAAGGAGAATACTGCGTTCCTATCAATATAGGAACAAAGGATGTTTTCTAGTGGCTTGAACCAATTCTGATTGAAAAACCATAAAATTTTCAATTAGCTGTAAGGAACAGTGGAAATTCGTTGTGGGCAGGAAAAGATCCTAAAATAGCATTTAAATAAGCTAAAAATCCTACAATTTTGGATTTGCACTTCTTTGTCTTGTTCTAATTCATCTTAAAGGATCACACTGATGAATGTTTCTTGTGTCACTATATTTTAAACATTTGAACTAATAATGACTGCTTTGGATAAGTGTTTATAGCAGTGGCACGGCCATTTCACTGCTATGGAAGATATTGCAAAACAGTTTCAAATGTGGGTGCAAAAAACATTAACACCTTCCCTAAACATGAAAAATCTCAGACATGAAGAATAACCCCCAAAATGTGCTTTCAAACACAGGCTGCTGGTGGCCAACAATGTGCTACCAGACCTGGCTTTGTGACACAGAACCTGATGAAATGACTGAGGGTAAAAAAGTCATTTTTGCAGACAATGAGGCATTTTTCAGGCTCAGGGTTTGGCCACATCTCTCAGGGGGCACTCAGTGTCCCTGTTCTCTCCACAAAAGAGCAGCAACACTGGTTCTTAAGGTCATCAAGGATGAAACTTTGCCAATCTTAGACTTAAACCGCAGGTGCAAACATCACCATGTTCCTAGGATAATCCCAAAGGATTCCTTCCTGTCCTTTAAAGGGTCTGAAAAGGGGTTAAACCTGCCTAAATACGAAAACCTTCTCACAGTTCAGCTGTCCCAACCTCCTGCTGCAGTGGCCAAGGTTAGCAAGTTATCCCTGCTACAATCCCTGTGTTTTATCCCAAATACACAAAAGCATCCTGCCTATGGTTTTGACTGGAAGAATACCAGTGCCCGCCTGCTCTTTCGTCACTGTCCTACTGCATGGACACAATTATCTTGGATACTGTTCCTCACCAACACACTCAGCCTAAATTCTGCTTCTTCTCATCATGCACTAAGCAGGAAAAATAGTTATTCCAAGTGTAATTCCAATTTTATGACAATTAATAATAAAATTTTTAAAAAGCAAGATGAGCAAAACAACAGAAGGCTCCCAGGCTCAGTGCAGGGGCTGCTACTGAGGCTTGGAGGGAGGCACATCCTCTCTCATCAGCCGAAAACCTGGGGAGCCAAAGCATCAACTACAACAAGCTTTTCTTTTCCTGGTGCTTTACTTGATGTTTTTTCAGACCAGCTGCACTACTTCCCTCACTGAATGGGAGGTCACTTCAGCACTGTTTCTGTAAAAAAGGCTGGAATCTCAAATTGGTGTTAAAAGTTCAAACTCATGACCCATCACATCTACAGTATTTTGTTGTCATTGTTGTGAGAGTGACAGGGTTTGGGATTTAAAAACTGCAGCTATATTTGTATGATCCAAGTGATTTTCTTCTCCGGTGATGATTTCATAGCAGAAAGCTTAAGACAACATTCCAGATTTTCCACCCTTTGGTGCGCATGTGTCTATGTACATGCACACATATATAGAAAATAGAAAACATTCCCCTGCAAGTTTTCCTTTCTGAAAGGATTTTCACCAGCCTTGCAGAGTAACAGCATATGCAATATGTGTGTCACTCAAACATTTCCCTTAACTGCAAAGTTTGTGTCAAAATCTGTTCTGAAACAACTCCACAACGTGCACTTCACATAACCCTGAGCTGCAGGTTAGGCTCCACTTTAAGTATGAAATATTAAGTGAGCTCATAATAGCTAAATCACTCCATTGTCATTCCAGCACTAACCCAGGTTGGCAGAGCTCACGCTCCATGATGTCACCATTTATACCTTGCTGCAGTTGCCAGCAGAGCCCAGTGTGCATAAATTAGCTTTGATCGATGAAAAGTGTTAACATCTTTTATTTTTACCTTGGAGCACACTTGGAATGATCCTTTTTAGTGTTTTAAAAATGCATATGGGTGGCTTAAGCGCCAGGTTAGAACATATTGCAGTGCCAGCCACAGGAGAATGGTCAGTGCCAACCACAAGAGAACGGTCACTGCACTGGAAGTTGGAGGATCTGGGGACAACAAACAACTCTGGCCATCAGCAACACCTTGATAACATCCAAAAAGCCACCTTATGATTTGCAGGTTGGAAAGACTTTCGAAGTCAGCCCTGAAATAACAAGGACAGCTGTAGGATGGATTTCACCATCCCTCCACACACTAAACCCCATCCCACTTTGCATCAACTCCCATTGAAATAAATAACTCAAGAACCACGCAACATAAATAACAGCAGAATGGTTTG
>WAAG01008713.1:51761-90682 GCA_013390105.1 Tichodroma muraria | reverse complement strand
GGGGGGGGGGAAATCATCTCTCCACCTTCTAAAAATAGCTTCCTTTTGGCTACGCTGCTCCTTTATGTCTTTCCTTGAGAAAGCAGGGATGAACAGAATACTGATTGGCATTCACTGGCAGAGGCAGCCTCAGGAGTTGCATTAGAGGCACATTTCTCCCCCAGTCTTCTGGTTTTCAGAAAGAGAGGGTATTTTCCATCTCCTTTTTCCCAAGGCTGGCTCTGTGACTGCCCATTCCCTGCTCCTCCTCATCCATGTGGCTCTCAAGGCTGTCGCTGCCAAAGATGTGCCGTGGGCTGGCTGAGATTCTGTGCTCCCACACCAAATCCAGCACAGCCCCAAAACCCCCTCTGGGCTTGCATGGAACTCTCAGAAGGACCTCCAGACATGTGGAAGTGCAGGTTTATCCACCCAGCTTCCACAACCCTTCCCTGCTCAGCTCTTGCCATCAATTCTTACATTCACAAATGTAGTGGTTAAACCCTGACCGGGGTTAAGCTGAGGACTCCCATCCTCGCTCTCTTCCACTTACAAATCCTGATGGATCAAGTGAAATCTCCTTCACATCAGCATGTTTAAGCTTGGTCACACCGAGTTCACACAAATAATGGAATCCCAGAATGGTTTGTGTTGGAAGGGATCTTAAATATCAACAAATCCACCTCCTACTATAGGCAGGAACACCTTCCACTATCCCAGGTTGCTCCAAGCCTTGTCCAACCTGGCCTTGGACACTTCCAGGGATGGAGCAGCCACAGCTTCTCTGGGCACCCTGTGCAAGGCCTTACATCCCTGTAATAAGCTCTACTCCACTGCTCAAAGAGCTTTGCCCCAAAGCAGAAGGGATTGTAAACAAATGTTTCATTTTTCTGTTTTTTACTATGTACCAAATTCCAAAGGCATTTGGAAGGAGAAATCCTTTCCCTCCCTGGGCGGAAGCCACAGAGACCTGGGATGCTGTTAGGACTTCCCTCAGAGGTTGTGAGCAGGTGGCAGGTTTATTTTCCATCCAACCCCTCAAGCTCCTCTGGGGAAAGGGCTCAGGTACCCAACATTCCTGATTTTCCCATATTGCCATGTTTTTAAAATTCCCTGAAACACATTGAAACGAAGGGAAAACACCTATGCTGGTGGTGTCTGAGCTTTACAGGCTGAGGGGAGCAACGGGAGTCAAACACACACAGCCAAATAAATGGAGGAGAGGTCAAATCAAAGGCTGTCCCCATCCAAGGTTTATTTCTGGACCCTTCTCCAGCACTACGAGGGGAGCCCCAGCCCTTTCAGAAACAAGCTGTTCCTGCTATTGCTGGCTTGGGACAAAAAGCACACTGCTGCTAACCTCTTACATAAAGTGAGCAGGCAAACAGCTGAATTGCTGACCCCACGTGGCCTTTTCCCCAGGATTTGTGGGTTTGCACAAAGAAGCCAACATTTTACATGCAGCCCTTGATGAAGTTTGGAATTGTGCAGGAACCCTGTTTGGAGTGCACACTCTTAACCTAATTGTTTGTGTACAATGTTCCTCCACTCTGATGCCAAACACTGGAGGTCTCTGGGTTATTTTTTCTATTTTTATTTTATTTTTTTAAAGCGGCTTGGTCATACACAGCTTTGAGTGCCTGGATATACCTCCACTGCCATTAGTATTGCAATGTGATACAAGTCTGCTGTCAGGCATGATTTTTTTCCTAGAATCTATCCTTTCTTTCAGCTGAGCACTCAGAGCTCACTAGAGATGAGCTCCAAAATTATTAAACACTTCTTGGCTCTGAGTTTTCTGTGCAGGCAGAGATCTATATCAGGTTTATTTTATGAGTGGGAGATACTTAGCAAGAGCAGTTGACTCAGTCTGCGTTTTGAGTAAACAATTCTCTTCATCTTTACATGCAAATTGATTGATTTAAGATTTTTTGAGGCTTTTGTCAGTTGCTAACAGATATAAAACATTCACAAGGAAGTGCCACTTCCCTTTGAGTGGGGAAAAAAGCTCAGGCACGAGGTGCCAGCAGCTCCTTTCATTAAGCCAGAGGCTGCACTGACTTTCCCTGCCCAGCAAAACCCAGTGCCTCCATTAGATCTGTGAAAACCACTCGAAAGCCTGTGCTGCAGCAGGGCATCTCCAGGACCACACATTCCACCTCCCCTGTGCCCTGGATGTTTAAATCACCCCCGAGTAATCAAGCCTCACACCTCGGAGGATGAGAAAGTGCAAGTGATCCGAGAGCCCAACTGGTGGATTACACAAGGGGAGGATGAAACACCACAATGCCCGAATTCAACAACAACAAAAACAGCATTGAGGCATCACAGCACAAAAATCCCCATTGTATGTTTGATTTCCAGCCATCCCAGCTCCAAGCTGCTAAAAACTACAGGATATGCCATTCCCTCCTCCCCAGCTATCCCAAATCCAACCCTGGCGTTTTTGTCTTAATTTAAAGACACATTAATTGTTGTGAAGGCACAAAGTATTACCTGGAATAACACTTCAAATGCAAATTAAGGGCTGTGTAAAATTATTGTAGTGCAAGAGTACCATGGTTTATTAACAGCAGATTTGCAAGGTTAATTTTCAATTATGTATTTCTTATTAGTTTTCTAGCTGTCTTTCTATTATTAAATTTAAAGAGGAAGATACTTTCAATGTGTCCAGCTTCTGTGGTGTTATTACTGATAATTATTCCTATTTTCCAATTTGTGTTACTCTCATGTCTTGCAAAATTTGTAATTAATGAGCAAATAATTATAGCAGCACTTACGAGAGCTGCTTTAGTTAAAGCTGTGTCAGCTTTTGTATTAGGTTCCCCATTTTTCAAGGGTTTATAACTCAAGCATAAAAATTCACTCTGGGCAGAAACTTGTCATAAGAGCTGTCTGCTGAGCGTGATCTTTTGTTTTTAAATATTTCTAAGCAGCACTATTTTGTTCTTTTTTCTTAAAGTTATGGACATTTTAATATAGCTTAGAACTTCCAGGGGCATTAAGTTTACAACACTCCGTTTTCCTATGCTCCAACATCTTGGAAGTAAAGCCATTTTATTTTAAGGTGAAGGCATTCACCTTTACAAATAAGAAACAAGATGCCTCAGCATCTCCAAAGGCCAGAACTGGGTTTTTAATGCCTGGTGGTCATTAGCTTTAGAAAACAGACACGGAAGAGACCCTGACATTCGGGGATGTTTGCTCTGATCCCACCCAGATAAAGCATTCAGGCACTGCCTCAATTAAGGCACACTTGCACTCCTTAGGAGTCAAGAGGGCTGGCCAGGCTCTCTGGGATGCCCAAACCATTCACTGCCCAATCCAGCAGAACAAAGCTCTGCTTTTGACAGGAGTTTTGGGCTGTGCCCATTCACTGCCACCGCTGTCCACACGTCTGGGAGCACCGAGCAGCACAGGGATCTCTCCTTCAGGGTGCTGAGGGCCCACGGGGCTGAAACAGCTCGGCACCTTCTCAGGCAGGTGCTCAGAACCACACAGGGCCTGGCCTGTGCCAGTTTAAAATTCAGCACAAAACCAGGGCTTCTTTTTCTGTGTGGAAGAGGAAACCCAAAGGGAAAAGCAGCAGATCCCAAACCCACAAGTTGGCTATACACACTTGGCCACAAAATAAAATTGGAAAGTGACAGCTCTAGAACAAACGTTCTGCAGAATTTAGGCTCTGCAGGAGAGCCTGTCACAGCTGCTTCCTCCAAGAATTCCATGTGGTCAGCCATCCAGAAACACTGGGCACATCCCTTCATCACTCCTGCTCTTCTGCATCCTTTCTCCTGCAAAGGGCCTTGGAGCAGCCACCCAGCTCCTGGGGAGCCACTCTTGGAAATCTGGAACCATTAAGGTTAGAAAAGACCTCCAAAATCATCAAGCGACTCTTGGAGTGTTTGACCTCAATACCAAGCTTAATGCCGACCCTGTTTGACCTTAATACTGAGCTTAATTAAAGCAAGACCACCAAAAGTCAGCAAACAGGTCAGCAGTGTCATGAAAATCAGCTTCAGTGCATTTTACACAAGCTTTGAAGAGCAGGGTGGATTTAGACATTTCCAGCAGCAAACAAACAGCAGAAAATCCCAGTTTTACTGGGAGACGTAGTCAGTGATGAGATAAAACCAGAGAATGATGAGACCTACCTGCATCAGCCACAGCAAGTCATGGAACACAAGGTTTGTCCTCTTGAAAATCCAGGTAGCTTATTCCTTAAACCTCTTCATCAGGAAAGGAGGCTTTTCTGGGGCCTTCTCTTCACCTTTTTATTTACCCTTCTATGACTACCATCAGCTAAGGTTTTTCACACCCTCATTTGGGATAATTATCTCCTCATGTTTGAGTTAATTGCTGATGAGGGGAGACCCAGTTTTTAATTTGTTGGCTAATCCAGATCCGTGACATTTGGAGCCTTTAACAGACTAAGGATCCCAATGACTCAGGGATCTCAATATCCTTCCTCCCTGGTGCCATCCTCATAGCCAAACCATATTTTAGAATCCTGTACATCATTGGCAAACCCTCTCAATCATTTGCAAACCCCCCTATGTCACAAGAATTCTGGTATCTTTATTTTGCATATATGCAGAACATATATGGTCCAAATATGGCTGATAAATATATTGTAAAAAATAATAAAATAAATATAATAAACCCCTGCCATCTAAACCAACTCATTTTAGGGGCTTGTTTATCTTACAGGTAAATATTTTCCCTTACCAACCTGTGTCATGATCATGACTCCCCCAGTTCAGATTAGTCTGCAAAATCAAAGGAATCTCTATGTGCTGATATTCCCTGGTTTCTGATGGCCTCCCATTTTGGCTGTAACCATGGTGCTGCTGGATTTATCATGGCAGCATGGCACAATGTGTATCTCATTATTCTCTCCTGGCAGCTTTGTATGGCTTTTATTTTAGCTGTAAAAATAATTTACATTTTTTGAGCATCTGAATTAAAGACAGAATAGAACTATGATATCGAGAGCTGGAAATTTTATGCAAATTTATTTATAAATATAAATCACATTTAGAATGAAAAGTTACACAAATTTCTTCTACAGATCACCCATGTCTTAAAGAAATTATTTTTTTACTTTTTTAAGGATGATACCTAAGCATGTTATCCATATATTTGCAATGGGAATGAAACTTGGTAAAAAAATCCCAGGTGAAATTTGGGAACCCGAAGGGATCAGTTATGTGACAAGGAATCTTTCCAGTTCTATATCAGGGACTTGACATCACTCCCTGTCACCAGCCCGTGTCACACCGGATGGAATTCCAGCTCTGCTGAAGTCACCGGCAGATTCCTGGCTGCATTTCCCCAGACCACGATGCTCCAAGGTGCCAAGGGACATCCAGGAAGAGCAGTGACATCACGAGTCCTCCTCACAGTGCTCCTGTACCCACCTCACACCCCCAGCACCCGTGCCGGAACTTGTGTTACTCAAACATTCCAGAATAACATTCCTGGGAAAACCCAGCTTCTTCCATCTAATTCCAATACTCCCAAGCATCATAAATCCACGTGTTTTCCCTGTCTTTTGGAATTTCAGAATGGAAAAGACTGTACTTTTGAAAGTGGGATACAAGTGATGAGTATTTCCTGACTATAGAGCCCCTATGAACAAATAATGTGACAGTTGTTCCTTGGATTTCAAATCTGTCATTGATTTTGGGTGCAATCAGGGCTTCACCAGATTTCTTTTACAAATTTGGATACCTTTTCTCTTCTCTAATGTCAGGTTTTCCTTTTTTCCCTCTTTTGGGGCCTGGTTGTTTTCTCATTTTCTTCTCTAACACAAAATCTCTGCCCTGGGGAAAAAATCAGTGGTTGTTTTCTTGACTTTCCAACAAAATAATCCATGAGGTCTCAGTTTTGGTGGACAGTTTTAGCATAACATTCCTTCTGCTTGATGGAAGTGACATCCACACCATCTCAGAAATCTCCATGCTGCCCATCCTTCTGCCACAAGGAATTCTCCACTGAGCAGTCCTATCCCCGTTGCCTTTTATCCCCTCAAAAAAGGGAGAATTGTTTCCTAAGGAAAAAAAAAAAAGGCATAAAAATATTAACTGCCAATGCCCTGCTCTTGCCTTAGCTCTGCTTCTATGCTGAGGTTAAATACAGCTCTGGAATCAAAACTAACATAGAAAATGACTTTTCCCTAAGTCAGAGCAGCTCCACAGGGTGTTTGCTACCCTGAGCCTCTGTAATTCACACGACAGAATCACAAAATCACTAAGTTTGGAAAAGACCTCCAAAATCATCTGTTCCAACCTTCGACCCAATTCCACCATGCCCACTAAACCAAATCACCCACATTTCTGAGCCTCTTCTCACTGTTTTTCCTATAAAAGCATCCAGCTGCATCTTCCTGTCATTTGGGTTTGTTTAATTCCACCTTTTGAAAAACTGCAAAGGGAAGAAACTCCAGGATTACAATTAAAAAACTTGTAAAATGATCCTCTGAAATTTACCACGTTAGAAACTTCCTGTCGGTGTTTTTAACCATGCCACAAAATTCCTTAAAAGACACATAAGTTTTGGTTCAGTGTAATGAAAAACTTTTAACACGAATAAAGTGGATATTCTGGTGGGTGAACACTGAGGATACATTTCCAATTTTATACGTTTAGGATGACAGAAGGAAATATGTTTTCTAGTCAATTATTGCTTCATCAGCATAATCAGAATTTGCCAAGGTGTTTTGGGCAGAATAAAGTCCCTGTTAAATCACATTAATCGGGATATTTGGAAGACAGCAACATCTACTGTGAAGAGTAGGAGAGGGATGGCGGTGGATGCTCAGCTTTGCACCCTGGCTGGTACTGGACCAAACACATCCAGCAGGGCATCAGGACATTGGAAAGGAGATGAAGAAATTAAAAAGGAAAAAAGGAAGGTGTAAGAATGAGAAATGTTGTAACTAAGAAGAGCTGAGTTAACTGGAGACCGGTTTAACAAATGTAGAGTTCTATACCTCAGGAGGGAATTGTGCTGGTACAAGCTCAGGAGCAGCTGACGTGCCCCGGTCCCACCTCAGACAATTGGATTTAAGCACGAGTTTAAGGACAAAGCTGAGCTGGGACAGTTTGTGAGACCGCTATAAAAGCACAACCTTCCATTCTCCCAAACCATATGGGTTTGACTTCCCATATGGAGTGACAAAATAAAAATGAAATCTAAAAATAGCTCTCAAAAATGCACTGGCTTGAAGGCTGCTTCCTGCGCCACAATTTGATCAGCCTTGTTTTATTTCTTCAGCAGCTATTTCCATTTATCTCAGATTTTGAGCATGAAAAGCTGCTTTTATAGTTGTAAGCAGAGGAGGAAAAGGCATCCGGAAAACAGAGAGCGAGCTCTTCTGGCTTTACAGGAGCTGCAGGAACAAGGAAAACGATTTCAGAGCAGCGCAAAGCAAAGTGATGCAGGGAGAGGATCTCTGCTCGCAGCCGGCGCTGAAGCTCCCTGTCAGCGCGGTGCGGGGCATTACATATTCCGTGCAGCTCTGGAGGAACCTAAAGGAGCCAAAAGTTGTCAGAGCAGAAATCCCCCGTGCAGAGGGAGCGGTGCCAGCGCGGCTCCCCGCCCGCCCAGTCGCCCTGACAGCTCCTTCTGGCCACCAGCGCAGCCCAGGAGCCGCTCCCGCGGGGATGGATGGCGCGGAACGCAGACATTCCCACCCGGGCTCTGCTGGAAGGTGCCTTCGCGAAAATCAGAGATTTATTTAGGTTTTTTTACTTAGTTAGTTTGTTTGTTTGTTTGTTTTCAGGGGTATAAAAAAAAAAAAATGCCAGCCCCTCCTCGAATGCTGTGTGGGGTGTTGGGCTGCTCGCCAGGAGAGGGAACTTGAGGGGCTGGAGCGAGTCGAGAGATGGGAACGGAGCTGGGAAGGGGCTGGAGCCCCAGCAGTGGCTGGGGGAGCTGGGAAGGGGCTCAGCCTGGAGCAAAGGAGGCTTGGAGGGCCCTCCTGGCTCTGCACAGCTCCTGACAGGAGGGGACAGCCGGGGGGGATCGGGCTCTGCTCCCAGGAACAGGGACAGGAGGAGAGGGAACGGCCCCGAGCTGCACCAGGGGAAGCTTAGATTGGATTTTAGAGAATCTTTCTTCATGGAAAGGGTGTAAAGCAATGGAATGGGCTACACAAGGCAATGATGGAGTCACCGGCGCTGCAAGTGTTCAAAAACCTGTGGATGTGGCACTTGGGGGCATGGTTTTAGTGGTGAACATGGGGGTGGTGCTGGGTTAACAAATGGGCTTGATGACCTTAAAGCTTTTCCCAGCCTTAACGATTCCATGATTGTTAATTTTAAATTCCTTCCTGCTTCAGCTGGGGCAGGGAACAGACCTTCCTCCAAGCACCTGCAGATCTGCTGGTGGCATCCAAGACCTGAAATCCCTGGCTTTGAAGGAGGAGGAGGGAAGATCAGCCTTCGTGGGAGCCTCCTAACATCAATGAAGACCTGAGTCACTACTTGAGGACAAGAAGGAAATGTCCCAGCTGGGCTCCTCAGGGATTAGTTCCCCCATGCAGGAGAACCCAGGCTCCAGTGAGGCATCTCTCATCACTTGTGTCTTTTGCCAAAATAAGTAAAGAAATAAACAGCAGATAACTAAAAGAATTCACATACAACTTTCCAGGATGATGGAGAAAATAATGTCTTGCTTTTCCAGCATTTCAGTTTTCCCACATCCCTGGACAGGTCTGGGTTTATGCAGGTTTATGGGTTTCCTGCAGGCTCTGCCACTGCAAACTCTGTGCACTCTCTGGGGCAGTTTCTGCCCTGTTTCTGCATTAATATTTGTTATTGTGGATGCAAAAGTGAAATAAACTGAGAAAAAAATTGTAAAATTGTGTTTGCAAGAAAAAGATGCCCATCTCCTCAGGACAGAAGGGAGAGAGCAATGGTAGGGTGGGGTTGGGGAGGGAGGAGCGAATCCCGACTCTGGTTTAGCCCAGAAGGAATGAAAGGTCCAACCCCTTCGCTCTCCGGGAATCTGGAGTGAGAAAAAACCAGACTGAAGTCCAGGAGCCTGCACTGGACACTGGGCAGGCTCTGGACACACATCACACCACAGCCCAACAGCTGCCACAGTGCACAATAAAGTTCTTCTATTCGTTTTTTTTCCCCTCTCTCCAGCTTCTTAAAGCTCCAGGAACGATTTTCCCAATCTGAGCAAAAGCTCTGCACTCCCCCTTAAAAGAGATTTTTATAATATCTAAGAAATATTAAAATCTAAAGAGGGGAAAGAAAATAAATCTAGAGTGGGAAGAGGCTGTAAAAGCATTGGCAAAGAAAGGATTAGAAACCAGCTTTTCTCTAAAGAATTTATGGAGGGAAAAAAAAATCCAACACTTCGGAAACAACTATTTACTAAGTTCAAAGTGTTTGGTACCCTTTGCTCGGGTAAGATAAGGGGCAACAAACGGCACCCACAGTCACGAGGAGTTTAACCCAATTACTCCTGTCAGCAAAACTAATTTTACGAAGCACATTTCTGCCAGGAAGAATGCTCTCCTTGCTCGCAGTTCCTTTTTACATTGCTAATAAGTCTCTTAGCAGTCGATTAGAAGTTCCTCTTCAGCCAGGAGCAGGCGGATCGCCCTGAGCGCAGGCAGCAGTCCCTGCTCCGGAAAAACCTGATTGGAGCCGAGGGGAATTTCTCCCGCGGAGCTTCCCTGCAGGTGTTCGGTGCCGTGGCTGTGCCTGGTGTCATTACAGAAGATGCTGATGGCTGGCAGCTTTCAGGAACGGGATCTGGGACTGCTCTGACCCTTTTCCCCTCCCTGACATCCAGAAATCAGAGGGTGTTTTTAGGGCTACATGCCCAGACAGAAGAGGACCCACCTGTCTAACAACTGGATAAGGCTCACAAACCTTAAAAATTTGCAAATGATGCAAAATCTGTCTGAAACATCCCAAATCCTGTCACCTGCCGAGCCAGGTAAACCCTTTAAGGCAATGTAAGTTCAGAAAAATCTAGTTTCAGTAAAAAAAAAGATGGATGAGGGACAAGGATGATCAAGGACAGCCCTCTCCGCGAGGGTGCCACTTTCCCCAGCTCCACAGATGGAGAACATTTCCCGAGGAGATGCTGAAAAGCCCCTGGCTGTGCTCTCTGGAAGCGAACAGCAGCAGGAGTTGCACCAAGGCAGGAACACGAGCAGTGGATACGGGAGACAGAGAATTTCAACTTTTTGACTCATCCCCAGAGCAATCTGGAAAAAAAAAAATCAGTCTCTTTGTGGATAAATACAATTTTATCAATTCTGCTGAAGGCAGTGAGAAGCCCCAGGCTGCCCTTGGCATCTCACCTGCTCCTGGAAAATTAATGCAGAGTCTTAATTCACCCAGAGAAATGCTCGCTTATGCAAAGAAAATATTTAGATGATGGAGAAGAGGACCAGCTTCCAGCAGTAGGTATTCTGGGCAACTCTGTGGTCTGTGTGTAGGCACCTCACTGGAGAGCAGGGATTGGAGGTGTCTATGTCCATCCCAAACATTACAAGAAATCATCTGACATCTAAATCCAGCACACGGAAAAGAGGCTAACTTTATTAAGTCAAGCTCTTCCATTTTAATTCTCACTTTTTGGTTTTCGTTCCAAAGGCTTTGGGGCAATTCATGTCAAAAAAGCCAAGTAAATACTTTCTTGTGCTGTGTGGAAGATGATGCCAGGCGGTGATGGGAGCGAAACACTGACTTTGTAAAACTGTTTGTACCTCTGATAGGATTGACTCATTTTGTGAGATTATAGAAAATGTATTCCATGATTATATACACCCCTAGAGGCCCTATGGAGGTGAGATTCTGCATCTCACAATGTTATTTAACCAGGAAAAATGGACTAAGTAAATAAAAAATCTGCAGGATGTGACTTCATCATGCACTGTTGACACCTACTTCTATGATTTAAAGGATGTTACTAAGAATATCAGGGTTGCTAATGTAAATGATGAAGAAATCAGAGGTGAATCATATAATAATAAATATTAACATAGGTTTCCCAAGGCCAGAAGTGCCTGCAATGGTAATTGGAATTATGATTTTGCTCTTGAATTATGTGATACTGAAAACACTTTGTTCTCTGCTGCTTTCCTGGAACTGCTCCATTAAAGCCAAGGAGACAAACTCTCCAATTTTATTTAATCCAAGAATGAATGTCCCCTTTTCCTGAGGGTGCTTTTTTCTTCATGTAGGCACCCCCTCACCCTCTACATGAAGTTGTTGTGTTAGAGGGGTGTCCCTTGTGTTCCTGCTGCTGATCTAAGGATGCAGCACCCCAACTCTGCCATCCCTGTTGGATATTCAGGATAAGGTGGAAAAAGAGAAAAACTCCAAACAGCACTGCAGGCTCAAAGGAAACATCAAATCCTTCCTCAACCACAAGCCGCTTCCCTATGGAACACCAAGATAAAATGTTCTCAAAGTGCATTAATGCAACAGCCAATATATTAAATTTGATGAAAGACTGGTCCCAACAATATGGTTTAAATTGACAGAACACCTGAAGCTCATGGCACTATTTACAGCATCTGTGAATCACTCTGGGCACACAGAAAACACCAAAACCATGTGGCTGCAGCTTCAGAATAATTCATTTTGGAGTCATCCAGCAACACCTTGTGCAGCAAAAAATCAGCCCAGGCTGGGAGGAAATTCCAGAGGGTGAGGGGCTGGCAGTGGCTTTAAAGAACTGAGTGTCATCCTTCCCCACCTCCAGACACCCCTCCCTGCACTGCAGGCTGCTGCCCCAGAGCAGTCTGAAAGTCAGAAGCTGCTGCATGAAAATATTTTCAGAAGTAGGAGTTGCTGGGTGCTGCCTGTCTTACCTGGGGATTCCTGCCAGCACTGCAGACAGCTTTGGAAATGCTGAGAAATCATATTCTCTGCAGGGCAAAACCCCCCACAAACAAATAGTTTTCTAATGCTGCCTGAGAATTGTCTGGCTGTTCTCCTTTCATGCCTGTAACTCGGCTCACAGAAGTCGTGTTGGAGCTGGTGTCTAATGCTGGAACACTCCGTGTGAAGAAATCAGGATATGCCACGAGTGTTTCAGCCCGGTTACACAAAAGTCTAAAATTAGGTCATAAATTATATAATCCTGCAAGGAAACAACGAATTTAATGACTATGCCAAACCAGAGATAAAAGCTGAGGAAGGAAATAGCATCTTGCTCATTAAATATTAAGGATCAGATCCTTCAAACATTTTCCAGTGATGAACTCTGTGGGAGCTTGGCATCTGTATTTGTGTGTGTTCTATAGAATGTGCTTATACATCACATACAAGTGCTGGGTGTGATTTATGGAGCACACACACATAGTAAGTATATTTATAATGCATAAATACGTTCCATCAAGAGCAGAGAAGGTGATTAGTGAGAGTTTCCTAAGAGGTTTAATCAGATATTTTGATGGCTTATTTCCAGTGTTGCTCCGAAGGCATTTTTCATTACAGGGCACTGGGAGAGAGCAGGCAGAGGCATCTGCTTTTCCCACTCACAGCAGCAGCAGCTTTCACATCACACCCTCAGTGGGACTGAAGAACCCTGTAAAGGAAGAAAGATTACCAAGATGTAACAATGGATTTGAAAATTCCCTGCAACCTTTGAATCCCTCCCCTAATGCTGCTGTGCCCCAGCCTTTCTTCTCACCTTACACGAGGCAAATCTGGTTTGATCTGCCTGAAACAACGCAGGGGCGAGGTCTTGTGCATATTCCCTTAAAAGTTAGAAGCGACTCCCTCGGGCCCGATGGCTGTGCTGATGTCCTGAGTATGTTAATGAGAAGGAATGGGAATCTCTGATGGAAAAAGGCAGATAGCACTCCCGCCCTTGCTGTCGTCAAAGCCTCTCTGATAACCATGTCCTTTTCTTCAAAGATTTGAGTCATTTGTGGACTGACTTCATAATCCTTGTGCTGGAGCCCAGGAAAACTGCTGTTGATGCCCTTGGCAAATTCTTAGCCTAAAAAAGCATGAAAAAGAGGACCAAGTAATTTCAATTCCATAAAATACATTAAATGCAGCACACAGGTATGTAAATGGGATGCTCCATAACTGTAATTTGCCCATTTAGAGCCTGATCTAAAGGCTATAAAAGTTAATTTGAAATCTTTTCATTGATTTTAATGGCCTTTAGATCAGGCCCATATTATTCACTACATATCATGTTTGTTTCAGTGCAATAGTGTATTTATGTAAAATGTGAGTTATGTAGATTATAACACGTGCAGATCCACTGCTTGTTGTGCAAGGGCAAAGCTTGTGAAATTTATTGGCTTTAGCTACACACATAAAATACAAAAATCAAAATAAAGTCCCAAATAATGATTCAACTTTTTAGAAGTGAAATAAAAAAAAATGAGGAGGCCTTATTTCATTATATACTAATACAACCTAAATGTATTTTAAGGATCATGAAATCCAAATGGAAATTTGCACAATTCCTCATTTCCGACTGCAGCAGTTCAACAAAAAAAATTACATGTAAATGATTCAAAACCTCTCAAAGAAACAGCGCTTTTTTTTTTTTTTTCTAATTTGGGGACAAGAAAAAAAGGGTTTCAACCCAAGCTCAGCAAGGGATAACAGCATTACAGGCGCTGCATGGAGAATTTAGCCACTCATAATTCCAAATCCTTCTCAAACGCTTTATTGCTATAAGGTGGCTCATAGCAGCCTCTACACAACAGGGCTCCCATAGCATTAACCATGAGAGATAGGCTTCCAGAAAGAAACTATAGCAAAGTAATTGTAAATCTCTAATGATGCATAAAACCGAGCTGAATTGGTCCTGAATTCTCAGCATAAAAGAAATGAACCATCAGAAGAACCAATTCTGGTGGCAGTATAACACACCCCAGTGTGGAAACTGTTTATGGTGTTTGCTGCAGTGGAAATATTCCCACTAATATGCAAGGGATAGGAATTCATTAAAAAGGCCTGAATGCTGCAGCTTCTTGGGATGTCACATGTGACACTGAGGACAAATTGTTAGCCAAAAAAGAAAACCTCGCCTGTACCAAAGCAGGTCATTGGCTCGGCCAATTGTGAGTGGTCAGTGCCAGTTTGCTGTGCAATAAATTCAGGGGGATCTGCAGGGTTTGAAACCCACCTTGCAAGACCTCCAGGGTGATTTTGTGCATCTTGGGGGCACCAGGCTGGGCTTTGTTGGAGCTGTACCCACCAAGATGTCCCCTGGACTGCTTGGACAGACCAGACTGAAGCCTCATCCCCCTCCAAAAAGTCCTGTGCCCAGCAGGACACCTGATCTGGGAGCTCCAGTGATGGCCTTCAGGGGGACGTGGCCTTAGACAGCTCAGAGCTGCTTGTGTTAACACTCAAACACTCCATTCCCCTTAGAAAGTTTAGCCAATTCCCACAGAGAAGCACCCAATAAAATATTTAAAACCATAATTAATGATACCATTTAATTAATTAAGAGTGTAATCCACAAACGCCACCGACTCATTCCGGAAACCTCAGTGCACGAACCTGGACCCTCACCCGTTAATCCATCGCTGTCCAGAGGCACCTTGCTCCTGGAACAGATCAGATGGGTTATCTGGGAGACCAGGAATGCAAGACCAAGAGGCTGCACACATTCCCCCACTCAGCCTCACCCAGGAGCTCCAGTGTGGCCACAAACACCATTTTTCTGAGGCGAGGAACCGTCGTGCTTTTGCGTCCAGTAGATCTCTGGCTTTTATTTTGGCACTGCCAAGAGGTGTGGGATCATGGGATGAAGCTTTTCTGGCACCAGGGCATCTGTCCACTGAGAAGTAGATTGACAGGGCTGGAATGGCTGGGCTTGTTTGTTTTCTCATTTCACAACTCAGAAGAGCCAGACATCTGAGAGCTCGGATGCTTCATTGCACGGTGTCAAAACCGGCGGAGGCACAGATTTGAAATCTGCATACGTGGACAAAAAGAGGGCGTATTTGAAATTAATTACAATTTCTAGGCACTACCCAGAGAACAATATTTAGCCATAATAAGCATGCACCAAGGAATGGCACATTTACTGCACGGTTTTCAGTGAGGCTGCAGTTTTCCACACTTGCGTGTAGGACTCCAAGGTTTAACCAGGACTTTTCATTTAATAAAAGCATTTTTAAAAATTCTCTTGTAAAAAAAATTAAATACCACTGATTCAAAGTCAAGATAAAATGAAATTAAATGTGAGTGATTCACTGGGACTTCCTATGCTTGCAGTTGCATTTATCTGCATCACATACAACACATCAGCTGTAAGACATCCCATAACTCTGTATAAGTGCTACCTATAACCCTCATGGAAATTCTGAGAAGGTAAGCAACTTTAAAAGGGAAAAAATTAAAATAATAATAATAGTAATAAAAATGTTGGTCTCATGTTGTTTCAACTGTAGATAAAGAAATAGGGGAAGAAATGAAATTTTCTTAATAAATATCCTCCTTGTGCATAAACATAACAACTAAGGAATGGGAAAAGTGAGAAAAGAGGGGCAACCCACAGCAGGTGTAAATGAAAAATGAATTAATTCAACCTGTTACAAACCTCTTTCTCATTGGTGAGGTGCTGGCACTGTAATCATCCTTTTATTTACCTCTGATTTAGGGGTATTACCCTGTGAACAACTTATGGGTGCTCATTTTGGAAATAAAAGTCCAAACTGGTTGACCCATTTCCCTGAGGATCCCACAGCAGGAAGTACTGTCCAAGATGCTCCAGCTGACACCTCTCTATTCCAAGGTACCTCCATTTTTCCCAATCAAATCAGAACAAC
Organism: Tichodroma muraria; assembly: GCA_013390105.1. Classification (NCBI taxonomy): domain Eukaryota; kingdom Metazoa; phylum Chordata; class Aves; order Passeriformes; family Sittidae; genus Tichodroma; species Tichodroma muraria. Next base: position 74,919 of record WAAG01008713.1, on the reverse strand, counting down.
TCTAATTAAAGGTAAACAAGAAGCTAAAGTGAGATGAATGGTTTATAGGTCCTTCATGCTTCCCTACATTGATTAACAGATAAAGAATTCATCCCTCCACCAAATTAGTTGACAAACCCTGCTGTAATTACTCCCTGTACACGATGATCTGTAGGCACAGGGAACTCCAGCAGGGACTGGGCCAGCTCCCTCCAAAGATATTTTGTGCTGGTTGGCTGCACCCACCAGGTACTTACAGTCCACAAATCTTGTCTTTGTATTCCAAGTTTCTCGATATGGTTTTCATTTGAAATTAAAGCAGGGGTGATCATGGAATGCCATTACTTGTGAATCAGGTTTGCAGCATGGGCAGTTACCCTGGACTCTGCTATTTCTTGGCTTTGGGAGTTTAATTTTTCTTTTCGTTTTCCCTGTGGTTGTCCTGCACGTTACTCTGCTCTGTGAGCAGCAAACAGAATTTTCTTTTACCTATGGATGACATTTTGTGAAAGCAGTGCATTTACCACCTCAAAATCAACCCCAAAGTTGATACAGAGGACACCTCACCTGACCACTCCTAAAACAGAGCACTGCAAGAAAAAAGCACTTCAGGGCCTGCACCAAATATTGCCTGGCCACCACGGACCAGGCTGGAGGCATCCAGAGATGGCTCCAGCTTTTGGAGAATGCATTGATTGAGTTTGCTATTAGAATAATTCGTGGTTATTAGGGTAGGAGCCAGCAGCTGGGAAGGGGTGGATACAGGGCTAAGGCTCGTTCATTGATTACTTTCCAGTTCAAGCTTTGCAAGGGGGATCCAGCCCTTGAGACAGAGATCCCTGTGCTGGAAAAACAGGAATCAATTAATCTATTTGGAAAAACATAACTTCATTTTCCGTCTTAACCAGAAATTGAGATACACACATTTCTCCCTCCCTGCTTTTCCCTGACTTAAATATATCCTGTGTTATATAAGTAATTGTTTTGAACCCACTCTAGGACACAGCCAGAGACATGACTCCAATAACACATTATCAGTAAAACAAAGCAAAACAGTTTCATGTCCCTGCTGGGTTTGTATATCCACTCTTAAATGAGCAGATTGTCTCATTATTCACCCTGATCTGGTCATTGTATGCTTAGTCACAGCTGTCACAACAGGTGCCCGAGTGGCCTCCCCCTCTGTGGCACTGCCTTTGCTCTCTGGAGTTTGTTGTCACATTCCTCTGGTGGCTTTGCTGTCCATTCTCCGGCTCTTTCCAGGCTCACCTTCATCATTCCTTCCGAAATCATCCAGGGTTGGCTAACTCAGGGTGTAACAAACTTTCATCACAGCCACCAGTGCTTCACAAGCTGATGTTCCTCATCCCATCACACAAAACTAATTCATCCATCAACTTTGGCCATGGTTGTCTTGCCTGGACTTTCCCCATCTCTCTCAATATCCCCAGTGACCACTTCTCCTCATGGAATTAGAAATTCCAGGACTAGGCAGGGCTAGAGGCTGATTCCTCCTCTAGACCAGATCATGCCAAGCGACAGCAGGAGTCTCCAGTGAGTTGAGAATTTCCGTGGGCTCCCGTCCAACATTATATTTAACAAGAAAATTCTTTGAAAACAGCTTTTATGCCCCAAGAGATCATCTCTTCCCTTTTATTTCTCTTTAACGTCCTTCGGTGGTGGTTTGGGGTTCCCAGGGTTGAGTGCAGAGCTGCTCCCCTCCTGCTCCTCTGCTCTCACTGCAGATTTATACATCACATCTTCCCACTGAGCTTAGCACTCACTGGGGATCTTTTACTGCTGAAAATCCTGTGAGTTCTTCAATTATCAGCACTGTGCCACTGTGCACTAACAAACTTTATCTAATACAGCAGCATATCAAACATTTTTAGTTCTGTAACAAATGTTTTCTTAGCTGGAAGCAAATCTCCTCTGATATTAAAGTACCTCCAAATAAAGAAATTTTGCATGATTTTTTTTTTTTCTATTGTCTTTAAGGAATATATAGCAGGTTGAGGGCAAAATAGACACAATTCAAGCTCTTTTATGTTTTGTAAACATCAGAATTTAGGGCCTAATTTCTGAAATGCTGTAATCCATCAGTCCCACTGAATTCCAAAGGCTGGTGAGGGAGAACCTAGACTGAAAGCCAGGAATGTAACCTGTAACCTGCATCAGTCCCCTGAAGCACTGAAAAGATTTCTATAATTTTCCTTCAATAAAATTACAAAGGAGCAAGGCAAATACCCAGCTCTTGATTTTACAGAATAAATAAATTCAGTGCACTACTACAACATTTGTTTTCTCTCTAAAAATCCAGAGCTAGGGGCTAAAACAGGAATTTCTATCCCAAGTTTCATCCATTTGGGATTGAAATCTTTTCTCCCTAATTTACCCTTCCAGCCCTGCCTTCCCTGTCCTTCAGCACAGGATATCCCTACAGAAACACAACTCCTTACAGCTGAGAACAAAGTTTTACCAAAATCTTCAATGCATTGCCACCATTTTTAATGCCAATTTAAAAGTAGAGGTATCGTGTTCATCCAGATTTCTATTGGTCACCTCCACTTTAAATAATTCATCCTCTTTGTTGTTACAGCTCTTTGGGAGCATTAATTAGCACAGGGAGCTAAACTGACTTAAATTCTTGCCTTAAAACTGAGTAGGGAATTAATTTCTCTCTTATTCTCCCTCTTTTCCCATGTTACTTACAAAGAAAAATAATTATTTCTGGTGTTTGTGGCTTGACCTTTTCCAGGATGGGGAGTGCCCCAGGCTGGCATTGGGTCACCTGCTGAACTAAATTGGAGCAGCAGTACCTGAATGCAGGTAGGGACTGATGGTCAAGAAAATATAAATCTGCAAAAAATGCAAACAAATTTGGAGGGGGGAACAAACCTGAGGGGTGATTTGGTGGGGAACAAACCAGAACAGAATGCTGGTATCCTACAAAACCAGCAGTGCAAAGGAGCTGATAGAAAGGAGCTTGGCCACTGCAGTAGTTTTTTGTCTTCATTGGGTTTTTTTTGGTGCTGGTTGTGGTTTTGGGGAGTTTTTTTCTTTACCTTGTTCTGATTGCTTTATTTCATGGCTTGGCTTAACATACTTTCTCCAGAAATCATTGACCAGGATAAAAGAAATCTCGATTGCTCCAGACACCCCCTCACCAAAGGGAGTGGGACACAGCTTCTCCCATGGGGCAGGAAGCAGGAGGTTTGAACCCACTCTCGCTTTCAGCATTTCTATCCTTATAAAACATTTATCTTCCATATTATTAAGCTCTTCCTACTGAAAGATCCCAAAAAGGTGGCTGTGTCAGCTACCCAGCCTGGAGTTCAAGGCCCTTATGGGTGAGGAGACATTTTAGAGCATAATAACAACACAAAATCTTTATCAAAGATTGTCGGAGAGTTGGAATTACCAGTGGCTATCAGTCAATAATTGTTGGAGTAAGTGATGGGTAAGGGATAACCCTTCCCAAGCAATTCTGCCGTGGGAATGAGAAAAGCAGCTGGAAGGAATTCATAACTAGAACCTCGCAGAGCTCAGAGAAATGTGATGTATAAACAGATTATTATTTCCTGTGGATATTGATGATAAATGAACTGGATTTGGTATGTCTGGGAAATATCACCACCCTCTGAGCCACCTCAGCTCCCTGTGGCTGAAGGCAAAAACCTCTCCTGTAACTTATAAGAACTCAAAAAAAGAAGAAAGCACTGAATATCTGGGTTGTTAGAAATACAAAAGTTGCACATTCCTCTTGCACATTTTTCATTTAATTAGTATTTCCTGCGGGCTTTCAGTGTAATGAGTCATTGATTATTGCAAGGAGTGCTTTGTAGGGTAAATTAATTCATTTAAGAGAAAGAGTAAGAAGCGTTAAGTAGCTGGATAAATAAATAAAAGGCAAAGTGCTTTGGTCATTTGGTTGCAAGTCAGGCCCAGGGGACCCCCATTTCTCTAAATCAGTTACTCAGTGAGCACACCAGTACCTGCCCTCCTCTTTCCTTATCTTTACCTGTCCCTACAGGTTTTATAAAATATGAAAAATCCCTACTGATAAAGCAAAAATAAAGAAAACTCTGTTCCTCTGCTGAAAATCAGATTCCCTTTACCAACCTGATAGCTAATTACAAGAGAAAATAAATGCAAATAATGGAGGTTCCACTTAATTTAGAGAAAACTTCTATTTGCTGCATGTTTGAGTAATAAACAATTACTGAATTGAGAATTTCTGAAAAGAAAATAATGCAGAAAGAGTACATTAACATTTAAGGTCAAAAAGAGAAAAAGGTGACATTTGGAAGAACTGTTTGTACCTGTGACATTAATCTTAAAACATGGACATGAGACAAGACTAAGGATGTGTAAGAATATATTACCTGGCTTTTCACAGGGCTTCCAAAAAGATATCCTAAGGAAAAAGTCACTGAAACAAAAAACCCCTTCAATGCAAACAAAGATGGAAAAGGAGCAATTTTCCTCTTTGGGACATCTCTGATTCTTTTTAGCTGAAGATATATAAATATTGGTATTTATCAATATATTTATGCAGGATGTGATTTACCAACCCAGTCAGCAACTGCCTTTTGAGAATTCCACACAAGGGAAATAAAGAAACAATATAATTCCTCATGACCTTACCTTGAGCCCATTCCCACCACAAATGAACCTGGATCACAAAAGATTTGGCACCACTAAAATATGGGTTATAGTTTGTGAAGATCCCAAACTCCCTGCATTGTTAAACTCCATAAATCCAGGGGAAATGTTGCCTCGTATTTGGACTGAATGCACACAAATCGTGGTTTCTCTGGTGATTTTTATTGTTGAGAAGGGTTCCCAATGTGCTGGGAGGAAATTTCTTTCCATTGGTCTCGTTTTGTCTTCACAAAACTTGCCTTTTGTTGCCTCCAGCCTTGGAAACTGAATTTTAGGTGTTAGCCAGAAACACCCAAGATCCCAAGGCCCAACATCCATGAACACCCAAGCACAGAAAGGTAACAATCACCTCAGTTTCCAAATATTTCTTCAATTCACACCACAAAGAAAGAGAGAAGACAAAAAAATACCTTTATACAGGAAATTATTCATAGAAATCACAATCTAAGTAGGGGAAATACTAAATTCAAGAAGTAAATTAGTCATTTATAATATGCACTCAGATCTAGCCTGAGATGTGCTATTAACTCATTTTAAGCTGCAAAACTCTGGGGGCAAGAGCCACATTTTCCATGTTGGGACTTGCAGATTCAAATTTAAACCCATTAATGGTACTCACCAAGCACCAGAGCTCTGAGGTGGCCTCACTGATCAAGGCAGAGCCCCGACAGAACAAATTCCACTTATCCAAGGTTCTTCTTCCAGTAAGGAACAGTTACCAGGCGACATAAAAGCTGAATTAAAAACCTCAGTTTAAAATAGGGTGTATAAAAAGTAGCAAGGAGTCCTTCCCTCCCTGGAGATCCCTGTTTTCCCAACAAACAGGCGGATTATGAGGAGCCATTGTGTATTATTTTCTGCTGGTAAATGACTTAGTTCCCGTGTCTGCAACGCTGCAGGGGACACTCCAGCCTGGGGACAGATCTCCAGCTGGCTAACCCAGCCCCTCTCGCCCTGTCCAGGCACGGAGCCTCTCTCAGGGGACACAGGGAGCTCAGCGGATGTCATTCCTTGGGATGAAAAGGATGGGAAAGAAAGGTGCCTTTCCAACACCAGCAGACAGGTGAGTAGGAATGAATTTACAGACGTGGATTTTGGGGTGACTTCAGTGACAGAAATTTACTAAAATGGGAACTCACGAAGCTGGGTGTGTCTCTGAGAAGAATGCAGAGGTGGGGAGGCCCTGGCACAGGCTGCCCAGAGAAATTGTGGCTGCCCCAACCCTGGAAGTGTTCAAACCCCATTTGGACAGGGTTTGGAACCACCTGATCTGTTGGAAGGTTCCTGTCCACAGCAGGAGGTCCCTTTTAACCCAACCCCTTTTGTGATTCTATGATTCAGATTTTTGACCTGTGACTGATGATGCTGGCATTGAAATGGCTGTTAACATCAGGCTTTTTTCCCCCAGATTTGTTTGATTACTAAAAATAACATAGAATCATGCAATAGTTTGGGTTGGAGGGGACCTTAAGGATCACCTGATACCAGTATGCAGTGAGAATGCTCACAAAAAGAGCTGAGTTCTGCCCTATTATTATCTTCATAAAATATTTTTTATTTTCTAGAAATTGCGTATGTTGATCCTTGCAATGCCTTACAAATAATGCATTTATCCATCATTTAAACCGTACATTATAATTCATAGGTTAGTTATTTTATTTTGGTGTCAATCAAAGTGGGAAGCTGTATGAAAGAGCTTAGATTAGGAGAAAGAGATTTTTCATGGTAAGCTTTAATAAACTAACAATGACATTATAAGAGCTATCAAATAAAAACCTGCCATCTAATAATAAACTTGTTCCTGTTTATTTAAATGTTCCACTTTGTGCTTGTTTGTAAAAAGTTAATCATTACAGCAAAGTTCAACCTGTGGAAATAGATGAGTCTGCTTTGGCCAAAACTGGCAGCACTGAGCAGTGAAAAGGGGATTGGAGATTTCAGCCCTTTTTATTGCAGAATAAAACTTCCTTCTGAAGATGAACAGCAGCTTTTGCCCAAATAACTCCTGTGTTAGGCAGGGTAGGGATTATCCCTGTCCTAACACAGCTCTGTGAAGCCTGACCTTGAATGTTTCCAGGGATGGGGCATCCACCACCTCCCTGGGCAGCCTGTGCCAGTGTTGTGTAAAGGAATTTCCTCCTAAATCTGTCTTGCCCTTACTCCACCAGGCTGGAAGCTCCAGTGGCTCCCAGGGATGGTCCTGCTGGGCAGCCACCTGCTCCCTTGCATTCCACAGACTAAAGTACATTCAAAATTTATTCACCAGAGCTTTCCTTGAGGAACCAGCTCTCCCAGCATCCCGAACCCCAAAACATACCCACGTTCTCTGATCCCAGGGGAGCACGTTCATCCTGACTGCTGCTCTCCAGTGTTCCAGCAGGGACAAAGCAGGATGCCCTGACTCCTGGGGGCTGCTCAAACACTCTGTGCCTGCTGCCCGCGCCACAGAGGTTAAACCCTGACACTCCTGAGTACATGGCAGAGCTCTGCCAGCTGCTGATAAATGAGATTTCAGGATGGGCCATGTTCAATCACAGATATTTGGGCTTGTTACACCCTCTCCTGCTGTGACCCAGCCAACCACGGCCATATGGAGTGGCGGGAGCACCGCTGGCCACACGTGCTGGTGGCCTCGGGTCAGCTTCGGCAGCAGCCCTGGCCAGAGCCCCTCCATAAATCACACACTAAACTCATGTCTCCGGCCATCTGGAGGCTCCCAGCTGGACCACAAGCATGGATCATACACCTGCTGGCACTGCAGTGGTGGGCAGCGGCAGCATGGGGTGCTGAACGCTCTCTGTGGGAATGGGATGTGCTCTGTGGGAATGGGACGTTCTTCATGGGAAAGGGATGTTCTCCTTGGGAGTGGGATGCTCTCCATGGGAAAGGGATGCTCTCCATGGGAAAGGGATGCTCTCTGTGAGTAAGGGATGCCCTTGGAGCAGTGCAGGGCACCAGCCCAAATCACCCCAAGACCCAAACAAACCCTGCTCTTTCCACCACCCTGCAGAGGAATGAGTGCACCTCACCTGACATCAGCATTTCAGCACACAGATGCCTGGAAAGCAACATTTCCTCTTTTGAAGAAGAAAACCCCTCTTAGCCCCACCTCTTCCATCGTTTTTCCTGTCTAGAGCAAACTGTTGTTGCTGGTGGTGCTGTTTTCCTGCAGAAAGGAGCAGGTTAACCTGTGTCATTTAGAAATACCATGTGCCTTCTTCCCTCCAGATGGAAACTCTTCGGTTTCTGCTATCACTAAACACACAACTAAATCAAGATATGATCTGCTAACATACTCAAAATGATGTTTGGCCTGAATATTTTTTTTTAGCTTCAAACATCAATTTCATTTCATAATGAATACATGTTTCATCTCATAACATTTCATTTTTTATACATTTAGCAAAATTGCTTAACTGATACTTTTTTTCCCAAACAGCTTTATTCCTACACTAAAGACATGCAAATCAAAGACTTGCACTCTTACATAATGTGCAGAATTCCCTACTGTTGGTTCAATTGCTAAATTCTAAAATATTTATAATAACTGTACTTTTTTTTTTTTTACCATATTAATTTGGTATCCTGATCCTTTTTTTAGGAAAAGCACATTAAGATACACGAGCAGAATTTTACAGGTCTCTCTGTTCAAAGATTTTCATTTTCATTTGTTCCCCTCTCTGGAGGGGAACCTCCCCAGCACCCACCACGTGCTCCACATCCCGGGAGCGTTATCAGGAACGCCGGCGAGGCACATCCAGCCTCCCTTCCTAAGCCTAAAGCCCTTTGCAATTCTTGTCTGAGCAGTTGTTAGCTGAAGACAAGACGACTTATTTCCATTCATTCTCCGCATAATCCACCTTATGAATTTCCACTTCACCTACCCGCACAGCCAAGGAGCCAGAAATACAAAATATTTCCTACTGTGTTTTAAACCCACATCCTCCTGGATACACGATAAGAGCTTAATAGCTTTGACACTGCACTGTTTTCATATTCATGCCTAAGTTATGGATACAGCAACAGATCAGCACTTCTTTGTGCCTGGCATTGGCTCTGCTTCGCTGCCTTAAACTGTCTGAGTCAAGGCCACGTTTTAATGCCATAGAGCTCTATTCAAATACCAGTATGACCACATTTTAAAAGCCACCCTGTACCACTTCATTGCCGCAGATGTCCTTTACATCTGGCAAGGGCCGTTTCTCTGCGTGTCAACAGTAATTCAGTTTAACAGCTGTCTCTTTTGACAAGCTTAGTGTCAGACTCTAAAATGACAGGGTGACAGTTTTCCTTTTCTTTAACAGAACATAGTGAAAATTAACTGTTTGAATGCAGGAGCACCAAACGCCTCCCAAATACAGTTTGGAGTCAAGGGAATAGGGTTGGGAATTGTTGGTATTAAGAACCCGAACAGGAAACCTGTAGGACCTGAAAAATTCCAACGCTGCCCCTGGACCTGAGATTTTTACCTGAAATCAAAGTGGTCAGCACCCAGAAAACCTTAAATTGAGTTGAAGTAGATGTCAGAGGGAAACCCTGGGAATTTACACACTGGCATGATGAATTCCATAAAGACACAGGACAATATTCCATATATTTAGTTACTAAGTGCTTCTTAGCACAGCAATTAAAGGTAGCCCATGTCTCAGCTTTCCAACATCACTCCATACACACAGGTTTTCCACAAATTTCAGGCTTCCAAAAACACCTCAGCATAATTTCTGTAGGACTACAACTGTTCCTGGAATAATACTGTACATCTTCATGACTGAAACCTTAAACAGCAAAACCAGCTTGTGGACAGTAACAAAGTGCCACCATGATTTATGAACCACCAATAAATGCTACCAAGACACCGCTTTCATCTGGTGCAAGAGTGAGCTTTACGAGGCCGCTTGTATTGGCTCACATAAAAGTGAATTAAAAAAATATAAAACCTTACACTATGTGTATTTAAACCATGTACTGATGGCAGCTGTACACTGAGTCACCTCCTTGTGTCTCTGTTCTCCAGGGCTGAGCAGTGAGGATGGAAGATTCCTCCTCAATTCCGTTCTTGGCCAACCTCAAAGTGGCTGCAGTGACACTTGATTCCACCTCACACAATTTATTTTAAAGAATTACGAAAGATTTTCTATTGTTTGTTCCTAGGTAAGCAGATACAGCTAAAGCATAACAATAACCAACAGAAACTCAACAGGCTGAAAGGATGGAAAAATAGGCATAATATTGAAGCTCTTTTAGTAGTTGCTTTTTTTTGCTTAATGTTGTTATAAAGATGAATTCTTTTACCAGGTTGGCAGAACACTGGTACAGGACATTCAGAGAGGTGGAAGGTGCCTTGTTCCTTCCACATTTAAAAAACATTTAAAGTTATCTCGGACAGGGCTCTAAGCAACCTGGTATAGCTCAAGATGTCCCTGCTCATGACAGGGGTTTGGACTGGATGGCATTTAGGGGTCCCTTCTACCCCAAACCATTCTCTGATTCAGTGATAAATATTTGTATGTAATACCCATGATTATAACATGTGGTCACCTCATGATATTTAGAACAATTCACACTCAAACACCTACAAATGCCTCTAAAAGCCATGCTCATTTTTATCAGCTGGAACAGAGATTTCCCATTTCTCAGCCTCATAACACAGCCCAGCTCTTCCTCTTCTATTCCACCTTTTTAAACACAACTGGTCACGACCCACAGAAGTCACTGGTTGTACACCACTCTGTATCCAGGTCTCTCCCACAGAAAAGCCTTGTCCCTGTACTGCAGGGGCTGGGACAGAGATGCTGACAGTGCCACCTCCCTCCCCGCTCCTTCCTCACCCACGCACCCCGTGCACTCATTTCCATATCCCGGGAATTCATACTTTCATAGCCAGAGGTGAGTCTCTGCAAAGGGAACACGTTGCTGGGGTTTTATTAATATATCATGAAGCTCAGTTAGCTGCAAACACATATTTTTAGCACAACATCAGCCCCACGGGACGTGCAGGTCGCTGCCTTTGGAGGGGTGGGTTGTTATTAGTATTGCACTCAGAGCTCAGCTACACAAAAGATAGAGAATCACTTCAAATACTTCTTCATCTCCCTAAAACCTCTCACATGCCTGGAACACTAATAATTCTATAACTTAAGCTGAACAGAGTACTATTCAGCTGTAAATTTTATGGCTACCCTCTCCACCTCTTATGAAGTGTGAAAAGAGGCTTCATATCTGTCAGTCTTTGCTCAGAAATGACTTTCGCTGATTACTTAAACTTTCGTTAAATAAGCTTTCCACAAGCTGTAAAAACAGAACACAGTAGGGAAAAAATTGGCTCTCTTTTAAAAGTGCTGTAAAGTCTCTTTTTGAATGAGTAATTAGAAATGTGTAAACTCATTTATGGATATGTGAGAAGCACACACAAAAAACTTGACATTCCATGCAAGTATTTCTGTGTGCTATCAAATTTCATTGTATTTCACAGAGACCCAAACTATACAGACCCAAAATACACATACATTAGTGGACATGGGTTATTTGCCAAGGAGGAATTTACATACAGTACAAGTAAAACATCCTAATTTAAATCTATGACAATGGATACTCACATTCTTAAAGAGAAATCACAGCTGTTTGTCTTTCCTCTCATATTTATACAGATTGCAAAGCTGTTGACAGAGCACGATTTAAGCTGGGCCTTTCCAACTGCTTATTGTTATTTTTGCTGCCATTGTCGGCTATCTTCTCCATATCAAGATTAAACTTAGATGAAGAGGTTCTGATATCCCAAACCCATACAGGAACACCCAGGTGGTCAGGCAGGGAGTGGCAGTGACAGACTCCAGGTCCCACTGCTGGTCCTTGTCCCCTTGAAACTCCCAAACCCTTTTAGTTAAACCAAATTTCCACCTTCATTCCCCACACAAGCTGCCCATCCCCAACCCAGACCCTGCAGATGCTCTGCAGCCCCCTTATACCTTCACTCTTTGGGGCCCTTCCCCTCCCTTAAAACTTGCATTATTTGTGCTGAAAACGCTTCGCCTCTAAGCCTCGCGCTCCGCGGCAGGGGGTGAGCATCTCATCTCAAAAGAAGGGAGAGAAAGGCAGAGATGAAGGGAGATGTGGTGCCCCTGTGTGATTTCCCACCTCCCTGGGAGAGGGGACAGGGCATCTCAGGGCCATGGAGCTGGAAAGCATCCCACCTCCAAACTGGTAGGATGTTTGCTGGGGATGTCCCGCTGGGCACACTCACTGTGCACTATAAATAGTAATGTCTTCCATGCTCCTCTCAACGGAGAAATCTGCAGGAGGGGAAATAGTCTCAAATCTGTGTCATTTTCAAGGCAAACAGAGCCAGCCTCATTCCCTCCTCGGCAGGGAAGCTGGAGGTGGGGGGTACTCACCCCCATCCCTGTGGAGCTGGGGAAAAGCAGGGCCCAGCTGAAGTCTCTGGGAGTGAAGAGCTGCCCCACCACCCTCCCAACCTTTCCACCCCAGCTTGTCCCACAGGTATCTTCCTTCCCTTCCATGAGCAAACTCAGCCCCTCTCCCAGGAAGATGATGGTCACTGTGAAAGGTTTAGGGGGTGACATTAACTGCTTCCCAAAGCACCCCTGCTGGAGGGGACCACCACGTGCTTCTCCCCCTCTGAATCCCACTGATTTTCCAGCATGGAAACGGTGCTGAGGAGAGCAAACAGTGCTGCAGTGCTCTCTCCCCAGAAGCTATTAGTAAAATACCTTTCCCAGTAAAGATATTAGGTTTGTTATTATTTTAATCCCCCAGAGAGTGATCCATACCCCACCTGCAAAGTCCAATAATCCTGCTGGTAGCAGAGCACTGCCCCTGCTCCTGCCTCCCACCACTGCTCCGAGCCAGTTCCCTGGCAAAGCATCCCCAGGCCCAGTTTGGTGCCAAGTCTGTTATAAAACCAACCGTGGTGCAAATGTTTTCAAGGAGAAGAACAAAAGCATGAGAAAGGAAAAGGCTTCACACATCTTTAGCATGGAAAATGTATTTAGTGCTCCCAGAACCTATTAGATGGGGTGATCCAGGCAATTTATTGTTTTGTCAATACCTTTTATTTTGATTTAATGACTTACAAACCCCACGGTCTATCTGTAGCGCAGCCTCAACTTTCTTTACACAACCCCACTTAACTTCCAAACACTTTAACTTTCAGGTCAAATCTCTGTCATATTGATAAATGGGTCTATTTAAATTTTTATCACCGAAGAATTCTCCCTGGTGTGTTTTTCACTATCAGATTTCACGCCCAAAATAACAGGATACTTATTATTTTTTGTGCTATCCACCACACACACGAGAAGAGTCACTGCAGAAAGCCCAGATGTGGTGGGGAAACAGCTGCAATTTGTCTGCAATAATCTCATTCCTACAGACATTTCATACCGAGGGTGGTGCAACACTTGCAAGAATACTGTGTAAAAAAAACGGGGGGGGAAGCCCAATATGGGATATATGCACTAAATTCAGTCTGCCCTGTGCTACCAAGTAAACAGCTCAGAGTATTTTAACCTCCCACGGCATTTCTGTGCATGATGTAGAGGCCCTGGGCAAAGTTTAATCTGATTTGGCTATTGCTTCATTAAGCAAATGAAGAAAAACTGCTACAAAGTCAACAAGTTTTTAGGTATTATTAGAAATAATCACCTGGTTTTCCTGCCAATAATCAGGACCAAAACTACAATCCTTATAGCCCAAAGTAGGCTACGGATGTGTTTAACCTCTCCTTTAAATGGTATTAAAAGCTGAATTCTGTGGCTACTGTAAAGATAATAAAAACAGATACTGCAGGAATAGAGAAGTGTTTAATGACAAGTCACAAAGAGTTCTACTGAAAGGAAAGCAAGAGCAAGAAAGGTTAAATAAACAGAAACCACAGTGCCTCCCATCTTTCTTACATTACCTTTCAATAACTCTAAGGGAAAATTTCCACTTGCCATGATTTGATTTCCCAGATCTGTGCATTAAATATTTACTTCTAACTATAAACTTATAGGAGACACAAACAAAAACTAATTTGCATTATTAATGATGCAAGAAATGTGATGCTTAGTCCCTTAAGATTCATAATAAAGCAGGAAATGTTAGAGATTTACTTTCTTTTTCATTTTAAAAGGCAAGTTAAAACGATAAAACTTATTTAATTAACAGAGAGTCTATTTATGAATTAGTTGTTTCTGCCAGCAAGAATGTTTTTTAAAAAAAAAACTGTCTGAAATGAGGCTGAGACTACAAAGAGTCCATTTTCAGCTTGGGAGTCTCAAGGGAAAAATCAAAGGGTTTCTTTCTTTCAACAGTTTGGGTGAGATGATATTTTGAGATGTTGACAGCTGCCAAACTGCAGAACCAGTGAAGAACTACCAAATTGAAGTCGTTTTTATCTTTTTGAATTTTCCTCAATATTCAGCTCAACTTCCTTTAACAGCTCAAGACTGAAATTTCTGCTTGGTTAAAGGATTTTTTCTCTTCCTTCAGCGCTCGTGTCGACTGCTCTGGGATAAATATGAACACTCTCTCTTCTAAAATCAACCATAAATAATAGAGAACTATTATTATTACTTCTAGTGTTTCTCTTTTAGTAATGCATTAATTGGCATCCTTTTCTCCCTTATGTGCCCAGTGTGGAACCAAATTTCTGTGGTTCATCATCTTTATCAGCTCTATCCCACTGAATTTTCTTACTCTGTTTACTTACACGATATTAGCAAAACAGAACCAAAGGTCCTTAATAAACAGGGTAGAATTAAAAGTCAACATTTAAAACTTGTTTTCTCCTTTTCTGACAGAAATTGTTTGTAAGATTAAAGTTAGCCTTTAGCTAATACAATAATAGTAATAATTATAATAACAATAAACAATACTTTCCATGTGGTTCAGAGTGGTTTTAATTCTTCCTTTTCTTGCTAATTCCTGCTTCCACTTCTAAAGCCATCCCTCCTTTTCTAACCCTTTCGTTTGTGTCTGTCCCATGACCACCCCTGTGGTAGTTTCTCCTCTGCCTCAGACATCTGCCCCACATTTCCTCTTAAAACTCTTCCCCCAGACAATCAATCTGAGCTTGTCTTCACCACATATTCATTGGCCAAATCAAAGTGGAACAAACCTCTTCCTCTCATTGTTCAAGATCTCAGCCTCAGCTGCAGCTTCTGGTTCCTTGCCTGCTCCTGCCTTCTTCCCCCTCACTGTCACATCTGCGTCCTGAAGAAAAGCACTTTCATCTTCCTCCAGGCCACCATTTCTTTCTAAACTTGTCCTTTAAGGTCTGTCCCAGGCGTCCCTCTGTCCCCTGTCACCTCCTGGGCACCCTTCCTTGACCCTTCCACTCAGGTGGCCCCACCTCATTTCGGCTTGTTCCCACCAAAACCAGCTCAGGCAACCCCAGAGTGAGCAAGGAGCAAGTCCAGAGTCGTGCTCCAGGAGGGAGCAGAGCCTCTGGGCACTGCTTTAGCACCCCCAATTTCTGATGTATTTTGTCTTTACAGCTCCAAGCATGAATGAGCATCATTTGTGCCTGATCCCCACTCAGATACAGAGGAATTCCTGCAATCCTGCAGCCAACCAAGCCCTGCTCTGCCTCCTGAGATCTGAGGCAAATCTTATTTGGAGATATCAAGAGAGACTTCTGCTGGCACCAGCACCTCAGAATTTGGATTAACTGCACTTGGGGTCACCTTCTTATAAGAAAAAAAACCACACAAATTTATATTTAATTTAAAAATGTTTCAGGAATAGAGGTTCAAGTATTGATCACTGCAGGCATCAGATAGCTTTCAAAAAGGGGTTTCTATGAGTTATCATAAGAGCCTAATGTCCAGCAAAGGTAGTGGAGTAAAAGAGAATATCCCCAGCTGTACTACAGACCTGTTCCTATCAGTGACCTAAGGACTAATCCACAACTGTGTGACCAATTAGAAAGGATTTATAAAAAGTTGGTTTTTTTGAGTTTGTTAATGCAGGTTTTTTGGGACCATTTCTGACAACACTAAGGAAAAACATTCTCCCCTTCCCAGGAGACCTTCCCACACTATTGTGCTCCTAAACTGGTGAGACACAAGAGACAAAGTCTTCCCTAACTCTGCAAACTAGACAGGTATAAATACAAAGATTATTAATCAAATGCTTTTAGGATTAATAAACCCCATGAAGACTCTCCAAATGATGCCTCTGACTCAGCAAACACAGATCCAGCTGGGCAGCCCACACAAGCCAGGTGGGTGTCCAGGGGTGATCCCAGCCTTGCCCTCTGCACTCTTTCATTAATTTTGTTAATATCCTCAGAGGATGACACTTCTTTAGCACAGACTTGAAGCAGAGCAGTGCCTGCATCTCCCCAGGGCCAGGAGAAGCTCCCCATGGCCGGCAGCAGACAGATCCCAGGTGTTCAGGACTGCAATCCAGCATTCCACATCCACAGGAGTCAAAGTTTTGTTTGCCATTCCTTCGTCCCCCACCCTGCTCTGGACATTTCCATTTGAAATCAGGATCTGTCACTCCCCCACACCAGGTATTTTTCTTTTCTGTCTGAACCTGAATGAAAAAAATCCTGAGTCCCCGGGTGTCTGACATCAAAGTGGCATAGAAGGGAGCCAGTGGGATGGTGTTGTGGCATTAATGCTGCACTAGAAAGGAAGAGCAGATGGGCAGCGAGGAAGCAAATCCTGTTGAAATATGATTAAGTGACACTGAAGATAAGGAAAACCATGAAAACTAAAGGACAGGTAAGGAGATTTTAAGTGCAATATAAAAGGGGATTTGTGGCACATGTAGTTCTTCCTTTAAATGTTTATTAAACTTAGGTTTTTTTTGGCCTCTCAATTATAGCTACTGATCATTTTGTTTCTCTCTGTGCTTCCTACAAGAATTAGCCAAAGCTGAAGGTTCTCGGTGTTTTTGTATCTACTGGATGTTTGTTTTATTCTCTCACAAAATAAATTTCCAATTACAGATGGAAACAGGAGGCAGAAAGGGAAGAATGTGCCATAAAGTATCTCCAGCATTCCCAGAAAAAATCCCGTGATTTCTTGGGAGATGATGGTTCCACTTCAATCCTGCTCCAAATCAAGATTTATCCACTCCATCTTTGACCAGACAAATCTGGTTTCTGATCAACTTGTTTCTTACCTGTTGTTTGCCAAATTAGAAAGTCTTCTGTAAGTATTATGGGATGGAGAATACCGATTTTTTTTTAAAAAATCTATTTTCAAATTATTTGTGCTGATGCAATCAGTCACAATTTCAATAAATTACTAATTGTGGGCGAACCCTCGTTCTCAGCACCAACAGAAATAGGTTTTGTTCTCACACCCCTGTACATGCCCACGACCACCAAACCCAGCCCTCGCTGTGCCAGTTTTCCTGGGAGCTCATTTACAGCCCTAAGTGACCCAGAGCCTCCAGCCCTCCCGGGAGGACAACCTGCTCCAGAGGTGACCTTTCATCACAGGGTGCTGCTTCATCTCAGCATTTCTAAGTTTTCTCCTGCCTCCCAGAGAAGATTTAATTGAGCAGGATCCTTGGTGGAGGGGGAAGACAGGGAAGGATGGAGGGACGGAGGGATGGAGGGAAAAAAACCTCGTGCCTTTTTTTGGCCAGTCTTATGTATTTTCCTGTATTTTTCCACAATCCTAAATCCAATGGGCTCTTTCAATCTCCTGAGTTGTGCTCTTGCTCTGCTCCAGCACAAACTCAGGATGAAGAGGGACAGGGAAAGGCAGGTGAGCACAGACCCAGCACTTGGGAAGAGGAGACCTCACCAACCCTGCCAAACCAACACTGCACTAAGATAAATATGCACCATTCCCTGCATAAAAAATCTGCATTTCTTCTTTTATTTGCATTGGAAATCCTGGCTCAAGCCTGTGGCTGGGATTGGGGTGGGGCACGCTCATCTCGTATTGCTTGCGGCCAGTTAGAAAAATCACATAATCCACCACAGGTTTAAAACATAATTTAAACCTGCCAAGTCTCATAACTTCCAAGAAGGCAAATTTACCATAAAAAAAAAAAAAAAGGTTTCCACTTACTTGGTTTTATATTCAGATCTCTGGCACACGGGCCTGCCACCAAAGAAGCCTTTTATGCAAGCACATAATCAACGGAAGCCTTCATTTTCACTGTGGTTGGACTTAATGTGATAATGAATATTCCAGTGTCAGCTCTGGGTAAACGGATGGGGTTTCACCTCAGATTCCCTCCTTCCAATATCTCACGCAGGCACACGCTTGCTGAGTGGTAAATAATTTAGCAGCACCAGCAGAAGGACACCTGAGACGTGTTCCCAAGGCAGGCGGATCCGCCCCGCTCGTGTCCTGCCCCGTGTTCCTGCTCTTGTAAACAGCAGCCATGGAAAAGCTTTATTATCTATTTAGATCTGGCCCTTGCAAAGGAGAACTCTTGGGAAAATTCATGGCTTCAGCTGGCTGCCTGTGGAAAAATCTCCCTTGGGTGGCCCATAGGCACCCGGGAAGGTCCGTGGGTCCAGCACACAGTTCTGGGCAGGGAAGTTTGGTGGTGCATCCCAGACCAATGCCAGAGCCATGAGGAATCCACTTCCCCTAATTAGCAGCATTTATCTCTATTGTCATTTGCAGAGCTACAGCTGATATTTCACATTCATTTGAGAGTCTCTCTGCAGTTTGCAAACATTTACCCACCCCATACGGGGCAAATTCTTTCCTGGCTCATTTTCCAGACACGGAATGTGGTGAAATTAATGTTACTGTGAAACCCTTCCCCTTCCAGATTCCCCTGTTTGTACTCAGATTTAACCCTTATTACCCAACCAGGCCTGCCTGGGGAGCAGCTTTCCAACATAATTGTTAGGGATCTGCCCTTTCTTTGGGCTTCTCACCTATTTCCCAGTCACTGGCTGATGTTTTCCCTCTCCTTTCTGCCAGTTTCAAGTTTCCACTCCGACACCAAATGCTTCCCCCCTGTTTTCCTACCGCTGTTAACACGAGGCAGATCAAACAAACACAAAAGTGTTGTCTCAAAAAATAATCATTAAGCCTATCATGGAGTTTGGTTCCAGCGACAGCTGAATATTTGTTTCATTAATAAGTCATTTGCAATTAATTCATGGAGTCATTTCTAAAAGAACATTGTGACGTTTCCATGGTTTTGAAGTGGCAAAAACACCACTCATTCTTTGACAAAATTTCAGTGCAAAGTGCTCAAAAGTATCCACTGGAAAAATCCAGCCTCTGATGAGGAGTGTCCCTGTGATGTGGGAATGTGGCCCCCATTAGCAGTGAGGCACCTCTCACGACATGCAAATACCTGCAGGATTTAAGGTTTGAATTTCAGGTGCATGGGTGCTCATGCTGCTCCATTCAAATGATTTGTAATGAAATTACTATTTTTTTAACAGTAAGAGTAATTATAACTATTATACAGTTATAAATATTATAGTTAGAACTGTAACTGTTATCATAGTTAAGGGGTTTTGGTGGGGTTTTTTTCCATTTAAGGCTCATAAACAATTTCCCTATGCTGGAAACATAACAAAAACTCCAATACAAATGGTTCAATGTCTTTCTTTTCGATTAAAAGGCTGGATGAATAAATGATTTTTGTCCTGCCTTCTCAAACTGAAGATGCTCCAGCTCACAAAGGTTCCTGAAGCTCTAAAATCACAGCAGGATGAGCATCTCTCCTTGGAGATCCAAGGGGCTCCATCCTCAACCTACCTTCTGCTGGGGGTGGAATAGGCACCATTTGCATCAATGTTTCATTGAGAATTAAATAACAATTTACCCACCTTTCACAGCGTTCTTTCTAACCTTACGAACTGGCACAATTTGGGAATAAATAGCACAAGAAAGCGTCTCCAACCCTGGGCATCAGCTCCACTTTCACTCTAAATCCCGAGTCCTGACACATGGCCAGCAAAGATGAAGGACATTTCTAAGCCATAGAAACAATTACAATTGTTGTCATCTCACCTTGTCAATAACCTTCCCCCAAAATTACAGGTTAGAGAGGTGTCTGTAATCATTAAGAGCCCAGAGGAGAAGCACATTACCAAAGCAACAAACCTTTAATCAACAGAGTGGGAGCAGTGCAGAAGAGAAAAATAACTCCTTAACAAGCCAGTTGCAATAATTTTTTTTTAAAAAAATAAAGATCTTACTTAGTACATATAGTTACCACCCCACAGTGGCAAAATTGACATGTTGAAAGAAGTGAACATCATCAATTTCTGCCTACTTGGGAATATAATTTGCTGGAATTACACTTTTAGAAGGAAGTGCTTGCAGGATTTCATATTCAGCAGCAAGAGGACTAAATCTGTCCATGAACTGACACAGCTCTAAAGTGACACAGAGAGATGGCAAAGAAAAATAGGCAAATATTTGGTTTGCAATCAAAAATTAAGACAAAATATTTTTAAAACTTAAAAATGCCTATTCTCAAGCATCCTAATGGAGATGAACAGATAAACTTGGGGTCTGGAAAGCAAAGGTCTAGACCCACTCACAAAAATCTTCAAGTGGAAAGGTTCTTAATTTGTCATGAAAATCAGGTTAAAATAATCTTTCAAATGTTATTGCAATGCCATAATTTATGAGCTAAAAAATTAATAAAGTTGGATAAGAGAATCTATAAAATACCCCGTAAGAAAAAATGGAAACAATCAATGTTGCACCTTCCATCAATACTCCAGGAGTTCTTACATAACTGTTTCTATGATAAGATGTGACTTTGCCTTGAATACAATTTGCAATCTATTAACTTGATCCAGTTTTCACTGAAGGAAAGGAAAAGATTACCATTGACTCCAGTGAAAGCTGGATTAAACTCTGTTCACATTCACAGTAGGGAGAGAAAAAAAAAAAAACCTTTAATGATTATTTATGCCAGAAATTTCAGTGCAAAGCAAAACTAGTGCAAATGTGTTGAAGAATTTGAAGAGAAAAATGGGCACAGTTGATATAAAATATAATTCCACTAAAAAGTAGGAGATTACTAATTACTCTGAATGCGCTTATAGAGAAGCTATAGATGTAATTAAATGGCACAAATATACTTTGAAATCCAATTATAGCAATGGAGCAATGATTGCACAGTTGCATGAAGAGTTAAAATAAAATATGATAGCAGATAAATGGGTATATTAGAAAGGCATTATTAGATTTCCTTGCATTTATCCACCACTGAGTGCCACCAACCCTTCAAGCCAGGGACAAATAGGAGAAAACAGATAGAGAGATTGAGTTCTCCTGCTAAATACAGACAGCAACAACTGAGATATTTTTACTAAAAAAGATAAAAGGAGAGATACCAGCTACCAATATATGACACACAACAAATCAAAATCCTGAGTCTTATTCACAGTCCTGCTGTTTCGCCAGAATTATCAAATTTTGTAAAGACCCAACTATAAAAGGAGCAAAACTCGAAAAAGGATTTACTGCAGGAAGTTGAGAAATCTCCAAGAAAACACAATATACCAATAAAGAGCCAATTATTGCACCATCAATATTCAGCAGTGGACTATCAGGGCAAAGCTATGCAGATTCCATTAGGGAAAAATACAGCCATGCCTATCCTTTGGCAGGAGAACATTACTTAGAAATGGTAAAAGGGACTGTACTTTATTTGTGGGTTTAAATAATAATTTGATACTTTACCCATTATGTTGAGGAATTAACATTTATAGGAAACAAATGCATGTCCCTTTCTGATTTAAAACTAAGTCAGTTCTTGCTCTGCTTTCTCTTGTCCTTGGAATTCACATTGCCTTAAAATATATGGATATTTATGGTATGTAAAAGGTACTTATAATATATTCAAGGTTCGCCAACTTTTGAAATCCAAGGGAAATATTCACCAATTGCCAGTAACTTGCTCATCTCTTCTCCAACCTTACCTGGTCTTAAAATTCAAACATAAACCAGGCACAGTTTGAAAGCGTTTCTTTGTGAGAATTCCTCTCTGGTGAATTGGTAAATGCTTCTTCGGGACTTTCCCCATTAATAAACACCTGCAATCAGCCCTATTTCCCAATTTACCCCCATTTTGGAGCCGCTGGGAGAGGGCTCCGAAGGGGTTTTATTTTGTGAGATCACACAGACTGTCTGCCCCTCCCCAGGTATGAGTTGGGCTATTAAGTTAATCAAAGAGGGGGGAAAAAAGACTGAAAATAACTCCTAAAAATAGTCTCTTATTCTGCTTTTGCTGCAACACTACAAACAGAAACATCCACACGCTCAGCTCTGCCTTGGCTAAGCAAATCTCATAAATGTCTGAATTTCCCATTATGGCCATGATTTCTAGAGGGAGATGAAATCTTTACCTCTCTCTAAATTGATGGGAGTCTCCCTCCTCCCTTCAGATGCCAGAATATGGAAGTAGAAGACTCTCCCTCTGAAGGCTGTATTTTATAATACTCTGATGAGATGCCTTTTGATTTAGGGCTGGCATGAAGGAAGAAAAAATCCCCGTGTAGTCTGCCAGCTCATCTAACCCAACTTTAATCACTTACTGTGTAGACAGCTATATCTGAGCTACTCATCTAAAATCCCTTTAAAGTCAATGGTGAGAAATAGATGTTTTTAGGATGCAATTAATTGATTGGAAGGAAGAGGGATCTATCACATATGGAAAAGAATTATGGCCCAAAGGGTTCTGCTTTTCCTCATTTGCTTTAGAGGAGTTCACACGTCTGCATTTGAACAGTCACCCAGGACAGGTGAGAAGAATATCTCCAACCACTATTAACAAATCTCTCTTGGTGTTTTTTAATCTGTTTTCCTGTTCCCTTCCCTTCTGTTCCCACACCCAGTCTCTCCTGAGATATCAGTTCAATTTTTTTGCATTACAAGCCCATTAACCCTTCAAAGAAATTGGTCCTTCCATCTGATGCTAATGAAAAATTTTGGATCACATACCGGGGCCAGAAGAACTGATCCACCAGGTTTGAAAAAGACACTAAGGATTATTTTCATGTCAATTGTCACAGAAATATTCAGAATAAGACAAATAACAAAAAGGTTCCTACAGCTGTGCCACTCCCCCAAGGGCCCTTCAGCTCTCAGGACTACGAGTGGTCACCACCAAAACATTATGGTGGATACAGAGAGTTTAAGGAGCTGGGGTGAGGATTTTCATGGAGACAAAGAAAAATATTCCCCCTCAAGAAGATGTGGCACATCTGTCACCATGAACACGCAGCAAACTTCTGGGGGAAGCAAAATTAATGATAAGAGATTTCCCTTCATCAAGCGAGACCCAACGGAGCCAACCTGAAACAAATTTTGCCAGACTTGAATATTGTGGAGCCCCCCAAAACCTTCCTTTTGCTGCTCTACCACCCAAAGCACAACCCTGCTCTGCAGTTTTGCTCTGCTCTGACAAGCTGGTGAACCACAGCCTATTTTCTCTCACCCACCAAAGAGCACCATTGTGCTGCAGGTCTTTGAGGAATCTGCTGCTCACTCTGACATAAGGGAGTAAGTTTTGTTTCATGTTTCCCCTCATTCTGGGCATTCATCTTCAA
>WAAG01008713.1:30015-51723 GCA_013390105.1 Tichodroma muraria | reverse complement strand
ACGCAACCGGGGAGCCTTAGAAGCCTATCAGGGGCAATTCAAAGAGCTTTGCACAGAGCAGGAGGGGGCTCCTGTTCAAAGCTGCAGCTTTGCATCCGCCAGAGAGGGGCAGATTCAAACCCAAAGAGGTCACTTCACCTACCTGTAGTGGGATCTCATATTCAGAAGGCCCTGACTAAAAATAAGGGCTATTTAGCCAGTGATAACTGAAACCCTCGAGGTGATGCTCCTTCTCTCTCCCTCACACACAGAGCTATGTCTCCTTTAGAGAAAACCTCAAAACTCTGGGAGACATAATGGCCTCCAGAAAACTTACTCACGGATTAACTCCAGCTGTAGCATCCTCCTGGTTTGATCACAAAAGTTTCCAATGAGCTGGACCACCACAGGCCTCTGTGCAAACTGCCTGAAACAAGGAAACTGCAATAAACACTTGTTCAATACAGCATGGAGTAGCAAAAACACAGGTTTCTTCCAATTACCCAATTCAATGAAATAGAGAGGAAATAATTTGCTTGGTTCAGAAATTACCATGATCAGAGCTGGAAGCCCCTGGATGACATAAGGGCTGTGCTTGGATGGGCCCTGTCTAAACACAGAGTAACTCAGAGCTGCTTGCCCCAGAATTTACCATTTTCACAAGAAATACGGAAAAGCACATAAGAAAACATTGTTGTCTGAAATTTATACATGGAGAGCTGAGACAAGGGGAGATGTAGGTTCAGGTAGAGATGTTTAATATCATTGATAAGGGAAAGAAAAATCAGAAAAGGATTAAGAGAAACATAATGGTTTTATGGATTATCTGCAGAGCCTTTGTATCAGGCACTTGGTATTTTTAAAAACAATTTAGATTCAATCACTGTAACACCTGATTTTGAGATGTAGCAGCTCTGCATCTGCAAGGGAATCTCCTATTTGCTACTGGGAGAGGGCAGTGCCATCTCTAGGATTTAATCCCACTGCCCTGAGTTCACAGGGTCTCTCTCCCTGCTCCCACTGCCATCACACACCTGATGTGGCCACATCCCTCCTCTTCCAACACCACAGCCACAAATCCCACCTCTGCACAGTTTCTCCCACCTGTAACTGTTCTTCAGTTTTTGTTGTCTCCAAGGACATTTTTCCTCTTTTTTTTTTAAATACTAGATTAAAATGCACATCACCCCGCACCGCTTTCTCAGCCTCCTCTCATTCACATTGTATTTTAATTGAAAGCTGTAAAGCCTTTGGGACGTTCTGTGCCTGAATAGCACTTCACAGATACACATGCATTGCTCCCCATATCAAGTTTTTCCTTTTATTGGAAGTCCCTGGGTTTGTTTTTTTTTAACCTCAATTTAAACATCCCCTCCATTGCCATGCTTCATTTTGCTGCAGTGCTGACTGTGGTGTTTCAGGTTCACTGTGCTCCCTCCACATTTGGGTTATAACAGCAGGCCAAGATGGATCATAAACTTTATGTCTGATTCCGCTTCTTATGTAACATTTGTGGGGTTTTTCCACATTTTTTCTACTTAGCAAATGCATTAATCCTTTAAAACACCTCATCAAGTATACTGGGATCTGTGAGAGAAAGCTAAAATTTGACTTATTTGCCAAATTATTCTTGTGCTGCACATACCTAGGTACAGCTCAGCTTGGACAAGGCATCTCTCCAGAAGAGCTGAGCATTTTGAGGTCCTCTCACACCATAAGGAGCACACGCTGTACTCAAACCTGCTCTCAGAGGGTTTCCTACACTGCTTTTGCACTGTGGTTCCTTTTGTCCAAGGTTTATCCTCACTCCCATTGCTCTTGCACTGACCTCACCTGGAGCAAGGAGGCTGCAAGACCTCGGTGGCCCTTTGCTGAAAGAGCAATTGATTTATGCCCCAAATGTTTCTCAGGCTGTAAAACAGCAAAAAAGTGCAAATGAAGATCCTCACACTATTTTTCTTCCTGCTGTGTGCAATGGAGCCAAAAAGTCTCCCCTACTCCCCAAGAACCTGCAAATTACCTCAGCATACCTGAGCCACCAGCAGCAACACAACACCAGCAGCAACATGCAATATTGGGAGTATTTTCCCCCACTTGTTCTCCTCCTGCTGAGCTTCTCCACAGGTCTGGGATGCTGCATGCTTCCACAATGCCTGGTTGGGAACGAAATTCCTGCATGTGAATGAAATACTAAACCTTTGCCACCAAAATAGTGAATAATTTTTAAAGAACTTCACATCACTTCAGACACTGCAGGGTTGACCCCATCTATCTGTGGAGTCTGAAAGGGAAATAGATTTAACACAGCCAAGAAATAATCACAGGAAAGCATTTTGGATTCAGCCAAGGATGAAGTAAGGCAGTCTATTTTTTTCAAAGCAAGCTGAGGCCACAGCTCACTACATTCAAATACATCAATTACAGAGAGCTTTAATGGAAAAGGATTAAAAAGTACAAAGGTAAAACAAACAGCATCACTGCAGTGTCCAGGAGGATGAAACAGCTTCCTTCTGTGGTGGGTATGATTACAGAATTGCTAAAAAAAGAAAGGGAGGAGAAATGGAAAAAAGGTTTCGTGTACCTTGACCAGAATTGCCGTGACAGTGACAAGCCCAGGACACTGCAGCATGTGCATCGTGGAATCCAGTCCCTATGCCCCCAGTCTCACTGCCAGCACCGAGATCTGGACTCCAGTTCTGTATTTCCTCTTTCCTTCTAGTCAGGGAACTACATTATTTCAATGCAAAGCTTTAGATAAGGCTATTTTACCTCAAGTCTCTTCAAATTGTGCCTGTACTGTCCCAGGTCATTGCAAGCTGTTTCCTCCAGTCTACTTCCATCCACATTTTCGTTTCCAAGATCTGTGCCATTCAGCTCCATCTTCCTTAAAAGTTTGGTATTGAGTTTTTCATATGCCTAATTTGGGCTTAATTCAAGCCTGGGGTAAATCGTTACAACTCAGATGAAGTCAATAGGAGCACAGTGACTTACATCAGCTTTGTGTCAGTAAATACTGACAAGATTGATCTCAAACTTTTTCAGAACAAAAGATTTCTGAAGATGGATTAAACAACATAAATGCTGAGCTGTTTTGCCAGACTGCAAATGGCATAACACAAGCTTTGTGTGACATCTCTGAATTATCCCTTCGTGGTAATGTTGACATTACATGGTATTGACTCACGGAAGAAGCTTAAATACCCTTTTAAGTTTTCAAGACTCTTTGACAAAGCACTATTTCATTAACAAAATGTTAATGGAATCCAGGAAGCCTGAGTCTCCAGAAGAGCCTGCTGGCTGGCCAGGGGGTGTGGCAGCACAGAGCAAAGCAATCCTGAATTTTAGAACAACAGGAAAGGAGGCATTTCATGCAGGGAACTCACTGGTTGAGGGAGAAGGACCTGAGGGCACTTCCACAGCCCTTCACTGAAGGACTACCACACCTTCTGCTGGAGAAGGTCAAAATAGCACAAATTAGGAAATGCGTCGCACAAAGTGAGCTGGCAGAGACAGCAGGGTTGGCATTAGCTGGGGGAAAAAGCTTCTTGCTGGGAAAAGGAGAAAGGCCTGGAGAGCATTGCCATGGGGATCACCTGCTCTGGGGTCACCTTTGGGAGCAGGGTAATTACGTGCCTACAGCTAAAACTGTTGGCTCTAGGAGTCCTGCTAATCACAGAACCAATGAGGTTGGAAAAGGCCTCTAAGACCATCAAGTCCACCTGTTAATGACACGACGGCTCTCAAATAAGTACAGGGCTTATATTGGATGGATTTGCTGCTAGGAGCAGGCCCTGGCTTTCAGGTTCTTGACCCAGTCCAGAGCAGGGACTTGTGGGGAGGCAGAGGCAGCACAGCTGCCACAGGAGTCCCCTGTCACACCCAGGACCACGGGGGAAGCACCACTGCCCCAGTGAGGAGCACACCAGAGACTGGGTCTCACCCCAGCCAGAACCTGTGTAGAACAGAGAGCAGGCTCTCTCTTTCAGAGACATGAAAAGGACGTGCTGCTCAGGACAGAGCCATGCTCCCAGCACCGATCTCTGTCGAGAAATCCTTCGTAAGTCAAAGGAAAGGTGACAGGCCTTCTCAAGAGCAAAGTTTTCTCCTACACTGAGTACTCAGATTTTAAAACTGAAGCTTTTCTGCCATTTTCTAGGCCTGCAGTTACTTTATGTAATAAGGGAAGTCGTTATTAAACAAAAAGATTGGAAGGGCTGGGCAGAGAAACACTAAACCTTTCTCCACTTGACAGCATTTTGTACCCCAACAGCACATTTCCTCCCAATGGTTCATTTATCTGCTCCATGGACTCACATAAAGCAACAAGTGCATGAGAACAATGTTAAAAAAAAATAATTAAAAGTTCAGTGCATAAATGCAATACTTGACTGAGGTACTCAAGGGCCACCTTGCTGCCTGAAACCACTTCTTCTTAATTGTTTGCATTTCAAGTTGATAAAATTCACAGTAGTAAAGATAACTTTGCCTGACTCCCAGTTAAGGCCACGATGAGAAGCTGATGGGAAGGGGGGAAGGTCTCTGAGATGTTCGGGTGCATTTGTGTAACATGTTAAAAATAAAGAAATAATCGAAACAGCCCTGCTCAAACGTGGCAGGGCTGTGAAACAGAGCTGCACTCGGGTCCTGGTGGCTGGATTAAGGGGGAAGCAACCCAGGTGTTAAAGATGGGGGAGCCTCATGGGACTGCCCTCCACACCTGTCACCAGCTCCAGCACAGACCAGGCATTAAAAAGGAAGATAAAGATCCTCTGGCACACCTGAATGATGGACAAGGAGCTCATTCCCTGGCTGAAAACAGGCATTTTGGAGCAATAGCAAAAGCTTCCTACACATCTCCCCAGCTCCTACGTAACCAAGTGTGTGAAGCGATGCTGATGGTCCCTCCTGTCCCCAAGGCAGGGCACTGCTCCCCTCGACAGCACCTCACCCTTGTGGGTTTGTTGGTTTGAGTTCAAGTCAAATAACCTATGCCTTGAGAGGTGAACAGGCACAACATCAGCAGTCTGATGCCCCAACAAGAAGACAAAAGCTCCTGCAGCAAAGGAGGAAAGATTTTGTGCCAGGAGATGATTCATTTTTCCAAGTGCCTTGCTGCTCTCCAAAGGAGAGGAGGAAAGCTGCACTGCCTGAGGGCTCCTTGGCTGCACTGCACCGATGCCAAGGAGTCTGCAAATCCTCTGCTCAGGGGATTTGCTCCAGCACAAGGCAATCCCACCTCTCAATTCACCACCAAAACACAAGAGAAAAGTGCCCAGAGCACACCCCTGGCAGGCAAACCGGCTCCCAGTCTGCCCTCCAAAATCCTCCAGCTAAGAGACTTTCCTCAAATACTTGATGGAACTAAACTGGAAATCAAAACTTGAGGCTCTTTCAAGGATAACCAAATAAAGTCCTGGATGGCTGCTTTGATGATAATGGCCACACCAGAGCTCAGCCTCTGCACAGGATGAGCAGAGCCCATGAGCAGAGGAGCCAGGTGAGCTTTCAGGGCTCCATATTCCTACCAGTGTGGAAATTCAATAACTTAGTAAAAGAGAAAGGGAGAACACACAGAGCATTCCTCAAAGTTTTCTTGGGTAATACTGTAGGTTTCAGTTTAAAACAATTTAAAGGACTTTTAGAAAAATTAAAATTTAAGGGAATTCAAGGGAAAAAGACATTTTGATTTTGACTGCAAAGTGTGGCACTTGCTCAAGGACACTGAACTTTGTGATCTCTCCGGGGTCACAAATTTTCCACATGAATTAACAGACGTCCTTTGAGCCACAGAGACCA
Organism: Tichodroma muraria; assembly: GCA_013390105.1. Taxonomy (NCBI): domain Eukaryota; kingdom Metazoa; phylum Chordata; class Aves; order Passeriformes; family Sittidae; genus Tichodroma; species Tichodroma muraria. The sequence continues at coordinate 45,948 of WAAG01008713.1, read as the reverse complement.
AGCAGGATTTTTATCCCGGCTGAAGATCTGCCCCACGATGTTCACATCCCATTGCCAGGAAAGCATCTCCCACCCTCCAGATAGCCTTGGTCAGAGCCCTCTGTGAATAAGCACTTTATAATGTGAGACACTTGCTGTGCAGTGGGTCACTGGCAGCAGGGTTGAGAAAGGGACATTCACATCTGAAGTCACAAATGTCCACAGTCAACGCTGAAAAAATTAGCTCTGTCTCAAAGGCTCTTACAGACCTAAGAGAATCGACACGCTCAAAGAACACATTGCTGCAGTGTGTTAGCAAAGGTTAGGGAAAGCTGGAGACCCTCAGGTTTTGGAAATCAATCTGTGCATGGCACAAAACTTCTCTCCTTCTGAGCCTGAGACAATCCCAGGCTGTGTTTGTTGTACTCTCAGAAAAACCTGTCATCAAAATCTCATTCTCATTTGAACAGGACAACACTCCACAGGCACAAAGACAACTGGAAGGCAGCAGTTCTGCAGAAGGGGCATTCTAATTCTAAAACTCCACTGCATGCCCCTGGTGAATACACACATTTCTGTCCTTTCTCTATACTTGCACCCATTATTTTTCTTCAGCTGCTACATTTAACCACAAGTGCTGAGACCATAAATTAAAAAAAAACACTTAAAAGACCCCCCACAAACAGCAAACTCAACATTTACAATTGCAATAATATAGAACTCACTAGACACAACTGGCACCACACAGGAGGATTTTTCTTTCCCAGCCCTAGGAAGGAGCTTAGCTGAGCAGAGCTTAATTTAACTGAGCTGAGCTGTTGCCCACCCTCCTTCCTGTTACTCAGGTGCCTCTCCCCAGCTGTTCCCCAAGGAAAACATTCATTCCTCCAGAAGAAAAACACCTGTGTAGTACCAGGCATGAGGTGAGAGGGTATTTAGTATCTCTGTGGGACAATTCTAGGAATCAGCCCTTTTTTTTTTTAATCTCTGGATGGGTCTTTAAATCAAATATTAAAGAAGTGAGAAAAGGTTTACAAAAACTATTAATCCCAGCCCAGACACCTTTCAATCATAAATACTTGTCATTCTTAGCATAATATGCAACCTTCAATACACTGTTGTTTCAGGCACGTTTAGGTACCCTATAGAAATGACTTTATGCTGCTATTATTCCTAAAGAACTTCAGATGGCTTTGGATCCATCATCATTCATCATGTCAGCCCCTCTACGGGTAGTTACACACACTTTGTCTGCTCGGGTTTATCTAATAGCCAGCCTTGGGTTTTATTAATTTCCACTGGTTTGCAGAAACTACAGAGCTCCTACACTCTTTTATAAATTATCTCTGAACTTGTAACCATTTTCTGTGAAAACCCAGCAGTGCTTTAAAGGTACTTGAGCTCTTCCAGGGCTGCTACTTTCTTAAGAAGGGCATCCCAAATGCCTGATGTGGTTTGGATTTCTCTGCTGTTTGTTTGCTGGGATTTAAACTTAAGGAGAAGCGGTTTTTGGGTGCTGCTGAAAAACGGATTCCCAAAGGCAAAAAACTGATTTGTGTGGTGGGTTTTCCTCATCTTGAACGTTCAGCAGCCTGAGTTGAGCTCAAACCTTTTACTCATCAATTTTGCATCTGTGGGATTAGGGAGCATCACTATGGAAGCGGAGAAAATCTGGATTTCCCCTGGCATGATTACCTTGCCCAGAGCAGCTGTTGCTGCCCCATCCCTGGAAGTGCCCAAGGCCAGGTTGGACAGGGCTTGGAGCAACCTGGGCTAGTGGAAGGTGCTGTTGTTGGGGGTGGAACAAGATGATTTTGAGGTCCCTTTCAACCCAAAGCATTCTATTATGGTTCTATGACTGAGGAAATAAAGTCCCCTGTGTATTATTTATATATATATATATATGAAGATATACAAAATATCTGCTTATCTATCAGGCATAAATCACATTTTAGATACCAAGGTGGAAGCACAGGGATATGTTACATCACTACAATATTAGTTTCTGTACTTTCAGTTGAAATCCCCTCAGTTCACTGCCAAACCCATAATTGTTAGTTTAACAGTTCTGCTGCAGAGAAAGAAAAGGAAAATAAAACAAATATTTAGTGTGTGTGTGTGTATATATATATATTCAGAATATTGTATATCTTACCTCTAGAATGTTTCCTTGTTCTGTTTTATAGAGGATTTCTCTGCTCCTCAGTGAGTTTTTGCACTGTAAAAGCTGGTAAGAGGCAGATGTAGATCAGGGCAGAGCCTGGTGCAGGGAAGGAAGGCTGCCATGGTGTCCAGAGTCCTGCCCATGGGCACAGCCACCATCCCGAGGCCACACAGGTCCCATGTGGCTTCCACAGCATCAGTCCCACGAGCCAAGGCTCCAAAGAAACAGCTCCTGCTCAGGTTGGGGACCCCACAAACCTCCCCTGACACTTTCCCTGCCCTTGGCCCACCTTGGGAGTCTCTGGAGCTCCTCCCTGGCCTGGGAGCTCCACGGGCACAGGGAGTCCCAGAAGTGCTTCCCATCTTCAAACACTTCCCTTTGGAGCACTCCAGCCACCTGTTCAGCACAGGAAAATATCCAACCCATTTAATGAGGCTTCTGGTAAAATCATCCCTTTGAAGTCCCTCTGACCATGACAGCAATTAACTCCAGACCCATCCTCACTTCTGTTGTTTTACCTCAGATCATTCAAGATCAGCAACATCACTGAGGGTGCAAATTATTCCCCTGCAGAAGCAGTGAGGGAATGTCTCTCATCCAGCAGTTCCAGTCAGCTGCTGAAGTGGCCTGACTGCAATCACAACCACAACGTGGGGGTCCTCCAGTGCCCCTGGGCTCACCCAGGATTTTCAATGATGTCCCTTTTGCAGACTGAAGCCCGTAAGGAAATTTGTTCTGTTTAAAACCGGCAGCATTTAGGGATGAATCTGCTGTAGGTATAGAGAGGGCAGGTAAGGATGGCATCACAGGACAACAAAATACACGAATGGGATCATGAACTGTGGCACCTCTTAATGATACTGTCCCCAAACACATCCCACTTCAGCATCACGTGTGCATATGGATATTCAAAAGCTTTTCCCCAAATGTGCACAATGTGGATTATTTCCACCTTGCAAATTGTTTATAACAATGCACATTAAAAGCAAGTATGACATCAAGTGGACTATGAATAATATAATTTTGAAAAGGAAAAAGGATCTAACTGAAATATGAGTTTCTTCACATTAGAAATGGGAGAAATAATAAATGAGGAAAATCATGAGCAATAGATACACAACCAGAGGTCATTAGTCTAAAATTACCCTTGGAAGAAACTTCTTCAAGGTTTTCTGTTTGCTTTATTTCTGTTTCTGGTTTTTTTATGTGCTTTGGGTTTTGTTTTTAAAGCAAGCAAGAAGAAGGATAAAAGGAAACCAATTCCCCACTAAAGGGCCTCCTACGGCCGGAGAGGGAAGACCTGCTGTCTCCAGGAACCTCTGCCAGGGAAAGGGGACACACAGCCCCCCAGACGGGGCTCCAGACAATGATCCACACTGGTGGCAACACGGATATCACAGGGAAAACAGCAGAGGAACCAAATCCTTCCCCTGCTCTGTGTCTGAGGACACCCCCTACGCATTGATCCGCTGGCCAAGACAGCGTTTCCCAAACCCCGAGGGCAGAACGTGCCACTCCCCAGTTAAAAAGGCAGGAGAAATGGTCACACCTTGGAATTCTGTGAGAAATCCCAGTGTTTTCCCCAGTGTGGAATGTTAAAGTTTCTTAAAAGATCTCTGAAAAGGTTCCTAAAATGATTCCGGCAAAGTTGAATTTGGGAAAGCATTTTATGGTAGTGTTCCATTTTAATGAGGTGCAGTGGGAGGCTGAAAATGCTCCAGTTGCCCAGCTGGAACAAAATGTAAGGCAAAGCATTCAGAAACAGGAAAACTACACTATAAATAAAGAAATAAACAAAAAAATACAAGAAGGCTGAGCAAACTAAAATGGTTCAGCATCATCAAAATGAAACACCTCAACATTAGACCAACAGAGATGAAAGTCAAATGATGCATTGGAACACATTTCCTCTCAAAAATCATTATAATCAATAAAATTCCGATGGGAAATTTCTTTTATTTTTTTCAGACTGGAGTTTAGATTCTGAGCTGTTGGAACAGGTCTTGAGTCCTTTTTCCCCAAAGAAAATTGCTGCCATCCCGACCTCCTCAACAAAGCTGATGCAGGAGAATGGAATTACTCATTCTTACTGAAGGAAACCTATGTTTTCTATAAAATTGGTGCTCTTGGCTGATTTCTCAGCAAAAATGCTTTAAGGAGTGGTAAAGCAAAGCTATTGTTACCCAGACTTTCTTCTTGTAAGGACCCATCCTACAGTGCATTTACTGGTATGCTCTGAAATACCATAAATCATTCTGACAACGTGATACTTGTCAAAATAAAGGCATAAAATACATCTTGGAATAAAATCTCCTCAATCATATTTATTTGTTTGCTCGCTGGTGCCATTTGGCTTTTCTCAGTGGGTTTCCCAGTCGTTAGGGGGAATTAGTGAGATTCTGCTGGAAAAACAGCCCCATGTGCATATTCACACACTGAATTTCTGCATCCAGCGCTGTGCACTCATTCAAGAGAACTAAAAATAAAGCTTTCAAAGGACACTTCAGCTTTCCTGCTGTATTTTTTTCCTCCTTTTCCAGCTTTTTTCCCCATCCCCCTCGCCAAATATTCCACTAATGCTCAACGGTGGCGTGGTTTAAGGGAGTCCTGCATGGAAAGCTCCTTCAGCTGCTTAGCCCAACAGCATAAATTTGATCTCGTAATTAGTATTCAGCTCAGCATCTTGGATAGAAACCAATGTTACAGCCAAGAGGTGGTTTAAATCACATAAATCATAGATCAATGACAGAACTCTAAGCACTGGATAGATTACAAAAGTAAGCTTTAGTTAAAAATAGATTAACCATTTCCCTGCAGGAATTCCTTCAAAAAAGCCCTGAATATAAAACAAATAAAATTAAATCTGATAATTTTTTTTCCTAATGTATGCATATACTAGATGAATTGTTCTTTCCCCTGACAGTTACACACTGATTAAAGAAATGTGTTAACATGGTATTTCAATGGAAAATATTGTAAATTGTGGGACTTTAATTTTTTTAATGAGCCTTTAATAGCCAAAAAGTACGTCCCAGCAATATTGTGTACAGCCAGGCTTATAGCACATATCCCAGCATCTAACAGATACTTCTTCAGCTGCTAGTTTTATAAAAAGGGCAAAAATCCTTCCCAAGCCAAGGAAAATGTTTTTAAGGAGTGTTGTAAAAGTATTTTGGTGTTTTAAATTTAACTGAGGAAGCACCCAGTCATAGGAAGCATCACAAACCATCAGCTGTCCTGGTTAAATGCCCGTGGGGGTACTCAGCATCTTGAAGGAATTGTGCTCAAGATCACCAAATTGTCAAAAGTTCAAAGGAAGAGGAAATATGAGGCTGAATCTCTTCTCCCTGACTAAGGAATGCAGAAGGGCTTGACTCCTGCAAGGTAATTCTGTCAGTGTAAACCCCAGGCTGAGGTGCTCCAGGACAGAGAGTGTCACCCAGGAGTCTGCCCTGCAACCTGCAGGTATAAATTAAAAGCATGTTCCTCCTCCTGTACATTGCACTATGCTTGCCTCCCGTCAGGTCACATGTTATCCAAAAGAAGAAAAAGATTAAGAAGGAAAAAGAATTGAAGACAAAAAGCCTTTGCAGCATCTGAAGGACAATTTGCATGCCTGTTTTCTTAGTTGCAGAATTGAAAGCCAGGAATGCCTCAGCAGCACCTCAGCCATTCCTCTGGCCAGGGAACTGCAGAATTCCAGCCATCAGGTCTGGAATAACCCCCTCAGGTTCCTCCTGGTGACCAGCACAGGGAAAAAACCTGGAGAACTCACACGGTCCAAGGCAGCTCCGGCCACATCGGAGAGGAAAAACAGCCTGAGCATCCTCACCAGTCCTGCCACCTTCTGTGCCCTTTTCCAGGCTGGAAATGCAGCTTCAATCTAGTAAATAAACAAAGGGAGAGAAACCAAACATCCCCTACCCCTGGACTAACAAATCACGATCGAATGGAGAACAGAAAATACAGAAATTCACCCCAATTAAAAGTTGCACAATTCTTCAACCAGTAAATAACTTTTATAGCCATGATATAGTGAAGCCAAATGTCCTGATCACTGATACCTGGTTATATATTTAACTTCCTACAGGTGACAAAAATGTGAATGCAATTGGTGTTGCCACAGCTCGAATTTTTAAAAAAATAAGTAATACTGCGTTTATAGACATTAACATTTGTTTTCAAATACTCCAGCTCCTTCAAAAAGAACATTTTTAAACTCTGAGTGCTTTATGGAAATGACTACTTTCAATTTCCAAGGATTTTTTTCAGCGTAAGAAGAAATAATAAAGCGAGCTGCTCGATGGTTATTTGAGGAACAACATTCAGATTTCAAAACTGGCTCCCTGTGTGATAGAAGACTGCAATATATGCAATCAAGACACAGATTCAAACAATAATAACTAGCAGAGGCTCCAGGGCATTGCAGAACGTGTCATTTACTTCAGCCCCGTTCCTTTAAACATCAGTCCTACTAGTAGTTCAGTGGAAAATAGATGGGGCTGCCCTTGCAAGTATAGACTATTCGTACAGGGAAGTTTTCAAAGGCTCTGCATCTTCCAAAGTGCTGAAAAATGCATATCAAGTTTAGTAAAACAAAAGAAGAAGAAAAAAAAAAAAGAGGGGGCAAAAAAGGATTTCTTGTAATATGCCAAATTGTCGGAGAGATGTCAGGGTTAATTTTTAAAGGCACATTTCCCTCCAGCAACAATTCTCTTTAATTATTTCAATGTGAAACACATTATCAGACATGTTCCTTGCCTGTTCTCAGCTCGCTGACACAAGATAGGTACAAGATGTTCCCTCTCCTCCGCCGATGCTCACACACGGTGCTGGGCACTCCGGTGCTGCCTGGAGGCAAGGGTGGGCAGTTCCTGCTGCACCTCCGGCCTCAGCCCCTTCTACCAAAGCTCTGGGGCCACCTCCCCACAGCCACAGCACCAAAACTGGGAAGGGGAAGGCTGAGGAGAAGCCACAGGATTTCAGAGCGTGGCCCTGCACCGGCACCAAGTGCAGCACGAAGCTGCAGCCACAGCAGTTTCAGGGTTATCAGGTAGCTATAACACACAGGCCAGCTTTCCAGCAGGTCTGCATGGGGATTTAGTCAGATTTTGGGGGTATTTTTCCTTTACTTTGGTGTGTAATAGTCATGTAGAATAGACATCAGGTCAGGCAAATCGCAGTGAAGGAGTTACTGGCCCACTGCAGCACAACGAGCTGCTGCAGGACATGGTCCTGTAGGATTCTTCCTCAGGAATTTATGAGAAACACTTTATGTTCCTCCCAAGTGGGAAAGGACACTGCTCAGAGACCCAAAATAAAATATCAGCTCAAAATCACGAGGGACATTGGTTTCAAATTTAGACATGTAGAAGGAACCTTGATCTAACACATCGGCTCGGTGCCGCACGGCAGCGTGGTTGGTCAAGTATCCCAGCTGGGAAAGGGGATTTCTGTTTTCCCACACCATTTCAGACCTGAGAAATATGTATTTAAGGTTCTTAAATGTGCCAGAATCACATCAATCTATTAAACACTTATTCTGGTGCAAGAAAAGTCTAATCCTTTTCTTGGGAGGGAAGAGGCTTCAGACCAACCCTACCAGATCTGCTGCAATCTAACGGCCCTTTTTTATCCCAGCTCCAGTAAAACTCACTATAGAGCCAGTCGTGAGATTAAAAGCTTTTTTAAGTTGCTATCTTGGGAAATTTCTTTCAAGGAAATTACTACAAAGCCTTGTTTTAGTGTGTTCCCCTACTGTGAGTCCTACTGTGTTTTTTTAATAAGGAAAGCCATCCATCCATAGAGGTGTATCCTGTTCTCCATGCTTGAGTGTCTAACAGCAGGCACATACAGTAGATACTCTGATGTTTTGCCTCTTTAATTTTCACTCCATAATGTTGGTGCCTGGTTCTCCTGACTGCACCTTTCAGAGCAGTTTAATTATGGGCGTGCACAGAATTTTGAGAGGGGATTTTCAGTGATAATATTCAGATGTTAGGGACAAGTTTATTACAGAAAGATATCTAGATTATTTTTTTTTTTTTAACCAAGAAATAAAGTCCTTCTATGCAGTTATCACGGGATGGAAAGTAAGATAATATTGCCAAGGGAAAAAATAAAAATACTTCAAGGCTAAACCAGAAAAGACTATAGAGATGCTTCATTTATTCTTTAGAAGATGGTTCATATGGAGATGCTTCATACAGATATAGAGATGCTTCATATAGATATAGAGATGCTTCATACAGATATAGAGATGCTTCATTTTAGTCTTTAAGAAGACAACCTTACGCTAAATATGAAGGTATGGCAGATCCATCACCGAGCTTTCAAGCAAATAGGACACAGCCATAGTTTTCCACACTAAAATTCCCAACCAAATGGAAATAGCTCATGCCACTGAATTTATTAGCCCAAGGAATTTACCCCTGAATTTGATGATTTTTTTTTAAATTGAGCCAAGCAGCTCCCTGAAAAAAGGTTACTGTACCACTCAGATCTCAGGCTTGGAATGTTTTTTTTTATAATAACAGGCCAGGTACAGGGTTATAAATGAGCCCTGCTCCATTGACTCCAGACAGGATATGAAAATTGATTCAGTGGAGCACCATCAGTCCTCACCAGCTGAGTATCTGTCCCTCTAATCACAACTAAAAAGATTTTCTGAGTCAATTAAAGGCTTGAAGCCTTTACTCGCTCACAGAAAATCCCTGCTAACAATGCCTTCATCTAAATCCTAACAAACTGAGCACACGCTCTGCCTGGTGCCATGGGTGCTGCTGGAGATTGGAATCCCCGCTCCTCCCAAGGCTTCGGACTCTTCCCTCGTGGCTCACGTGGGGCAGGATCACACCTGACTGCCCCCAGCCCTGACACCTTCCTCCGGTGTCTGACACAAAAATTAGCACATTCATTATTTTTTGCCAAGGGGAGGGAGCACGAGCCACACGAAGCAAACATGTACCTTTGCTGCCAGAGTGGGAGTACTTTAATTTCCAAATTACGCCCATAAATAAATCAAGCCGCAGAAGCTGATAAATGAAAGATTATGAAAATAGTAATATCCCACAAAATCTTGAAAGGCATCATAATTCCTCAAACAATTATCTTCTGTCATATTTGCGAGTAGCCCATGTAGTTCAAGAACAGAAAATACAAATGTGCTCCTTTAAAATTCATGAAACCACTCATTCTGTCATAAAAGCAGGCATCTTTCATGGCTACTTATTTCACACAGTCTCATAACTAATACTGACAGATACTTGGAATGCAAAAAAAAAAAAAAAAGAGCGCTGGACACAAAGAGCTCGAGCTGCTCAATTCTTACATTTTTATGCTCAAAATGGAAAATAAAATCATACATTATAGACGGCTGCAGAATTTCTGGTATAATTAAATCAAAATTTGTAGATAAAAATGAGATTGTACAAAGACTGGTGGTGTAGTGCTCCCAGGATTGGGCTGTGCTGCATCCATGACAACAGGATGGAAGGTTGCTTTTAATACTATTATCTTACATACCCACAGCTGAATGCTAATGCAGCTATACTGAGGAAATCAAGTTTCAGATCTGTATCCACTGAACTTACATCCACCAGGCAGGGACTTTAAAAGCCAGGCGAGCACACAAAGACCAATATTATAGCTCTGTCAACTCCCCAAAGGTCACAGATTTCAAAAGGTATACACAAATATTAATTGTCAGGTAGTTCTGTGCCGAGGAGCAGAACTGAGGCAGAAATCAGGTTTTGTGGCCATAATTCCCTGCCAATTTCAGTTTATAAAATGGAAGTGTGGAAGGAAGCAGGGAAGATTAACTGGGATCAGTTCATGTTCCCTGCGCTGACACTCGGTGACGTGCCTCTTGTGAACATTGTGTCAGGAAGGCTTTTCCCTCTTCTCTTCACTGAAGGAGATAGAAAATGTGGGAAAGCAGCTGGGCAGCTTTGTTTTCCAATACTTCTATTGACCCAACCTTTGGGTTGTGGACTTCCCATGCCTGGGAGTGTCCAAGGCCACCCTGGACAGGGCTTGGAGCAACCTGGGATAGGGGAAGGTGTGCCTGACCATGGCAGGGGGTGGAACTGGATGAACTTCAGGGTCTTTCAAACCCAAACCATTCCAGGATTCCCTCCTGGCTGGGGGACAGACAGAGCTCCTGGTTCCTGCCTGCCCTGTGCCTGCACAAGGAGCCTCTGCTCTCCCATGGCAATCTCCACTTGCGCCCAAGCTCCTTCTACAATCACCTCCAACTTCTCAATTCGCCTTGTCCTGATTTAGTAACATAAAATCACATATCTACATTAAAGATATCTATTTTTGGTTATAAAATCGTAAAAATATTTTAAAAATCTGATTCACTTGGGGATAACTGAGGTAGTATTCCTAAAATTAGAGTTCTGAGCTGTCCTGTGAAATCAGGGCATCCTTTCTCCTCGGTGCCAACAAAATCAAAAGAGTTCTCTGAGTTCCCAGGTGAAGAAATCCTCTCAAGCCTTGTTCTACCAGAAGTGACCCCACAGCACTGATCCATCACTGTTCCAAAGGGGAACACAGCCCCACCAACACTGGAGCTCCTCCTCAGCACTCAGGTAATTTTCAGACACCTCACACTATTTTTCCTTCTCCAACTCCCTACACTTCCAGGTGAGAGCTCCAAACTATATGAGCTACTGGCCACTCTCCTAAAACAGGTTGTAATCTGTAGTTATCCAAATCTTTCTCCTTGACAAAGCATTGGCTCATACCCTGAGCAATTCATTTTTAGATGCACTATGAAATTCTGATGCACTGCAGGAAATGCTGGATCTCTGGTGTTCTGGTTTTACATAACACAGTCAAGCATGTGGACAAGTAAAATTACCTTTTTTTTTGTCTGAAAGCATTCTTAGAGTTACTGTACAGGAAATAGAGATGGTAAAATAAAGAATATATAAACAAATCTAAATAAATAAAGATAATAAAGTAAACTGAGGCAACTGAGCTAAAATGCTGAGAAAAGGCACTTGTGAAGGATTTGCAAGTCCATCAGGACTTGCAGACCAAGCTCATGGAGTGCAAACCCCTGCAGAAGTTCAGTTCCCAAGGGGTTTTTTCCCACTTTTTCTCTTTTTCTTCACAAAACCATGGCTTCAGTGGGGCAGCAAAAAGATGCTTCATTTAAGAAAAGTAAAAGTGGGCAACAATAGTCACAGTGATGAAGGCTTTGGCCTCCAAGTGGCAGAGTGTCAAAAAAAGTTGTAGCATTTTATGATACTGTAATTGAAAAAAAGTATTAAGTTGTTAGTGGAAGTGTATTTAAGGGAAGCCCCACACGTGGATATAATAGAAAATTAATCCTCAGAGCTTAGAAAGTCCCTGAGGATGTAGAATCCATCATGAAGTTACCTCCTGTCCCAGATTTTCTTGTTGCTTGCCTCAGCTGACAACAGTTGTCTTTTCATTAGAGAATTTGATATCAATTTACTCAGACACCAGGGGCAAGAAAGGATTTCACTTTCTTCGTCTGAAAGACACTGCTGCACAGAATTAGGACTTTGAAAGGATGCCAGAGTGAAACAGTGACACATTCTCTAAACCCATAACCACAGGTGGCCTCAGCAAATGGTCCAAAGCCTCTCAGGGCTGCCCGGGGAGCCACGACCCTCCCAAATTTCTGATGATTTCAGTAGGGACGACTTCCTTGATTGCAAAGATCTCCTTCCTGGCAGCTCCTGTTTCCAAACCAACCCCACAGAGAAGTGTCCTTGTTGTTAATGCCCTCCTCCAGACCATCACAGAATAATGGGTGAGGTTGGAGGCACCACTGGTGCCAACCTCCCTGCTCAGGCAAGGTTTTCCTGGAGCACATGGCACAGGGTTGTGTCCAGAGGGTTCTGGAATCCCATCCTCCTGCAGCAGAGTGCAGGGCGTGCCTGTTCCCGGGGCATTTTCAGCTTAAAATCCATCAGAACTGGTTTATCTCTATTTTAAGCACTTAATTAACTTCAGATGATACAACAAATAACCTCAGGAGGGGGGTCTACCTCCCCTAGTCTGAAAATAGAGCTGGCTGCCTTCTGCTTCTCACTGATTCCAGAGCTGCAAGAGCCCACGGGACAAAGCACCAGGAGAAGTTATGACCCAGCAGGTTATCATGGAGATTATTCCTGCCTGACTGGGCATCTGGTGAAAACTGGGCTTCACCCCAAGCTCCTTGTGAAACTTTCCCACTTAGAAATGTTTCCAAAGGCTTTGACTCCTTTCTTTTTCAAACCTTGCTTACACTGGGGATTTATCACAGAAACCTTCACAAGAAAATGAGCTGCCTCAACAATAAAATTGCCATGCTTTGGGTGCTCAGTGAGAGCCCAGTGGCCTGCTGACAGCTCTGGCAGGGCAACAGCCCCATCTGAGATGTGGAGCTGCTCCCACTGTGCTTTCTGCTCCCCCAGAGCTGGGCTCGAATGCGGATCTGCCTCTGCAACTGAAGAGACTCGCAGCAAGCAGAACTTGTGCTTTGTTACAGCCAGGAGCAACCTAAACTGGACATCTAAAATTAGACAGCGTGAATTTTCTCCTGAACATCCCTGCATCTTGATGGTGGAAGGGTGGAAAATGAAGGTGGAAAGCTGAGAGCACCAGAGACAAACCCTCTGTTTGCCAGCAGCCACCAGAGCCTCGGTACCCAGCACATCCCTGACCTCCCCTGATCCCTCACACCCAGCACAGCCCTGTCAGGGTTTGGACTCAACCATATTTCTAATAAGGCACAAAACCACGTTATTTTTATCAAAAGGCTCAGGAATCAAACTGAGACAAGCAATTTATTCCAACAGAAGTCAAGGCATCACCTGAGAATACTCGCATGGGAGGTTTCTCTCCAAAAACAGGGAGTGAAAGGAGATGCAAAGCCATCAGCTGTTGCTGTTCCTCCATCACACTTCATATTCTTTTGATGCTCCAGTGAGGTTCCTCACCCTGAGCCCCCCTCTCAGGCTGGTAATTTGGTACAAGATTTTAAAACCAGCCTGAAAAACTGTGAGACACTGGGCAGAGCTTCCCCTCAGCTCAGCTGCTCCACTGCCCTCACCTCAGCTTCAGCAGAGACTGAACACAAGACCCCCCTTTCTGCCCACAAAACCCCACTTTCCGCCCATGGTGAAACTCTAAATACTCCTATTTTATCCCACAGTCACTTTGCAACATGGCAAACACCCAAACCCATTAATCCAGCTACATTCAGATCATAACTTGTCCTCACAAGCAGCCCTGATCCAGGATGGGCTCCATGGGCAGGAGAGGGAGTGATGGTCCCAGGAGCTGCAATAAAAATGTTCAAACCAACCTGTTCTTTGCCATACTTGAGTAATCTGGGCATGCAGGGGTATAATAGACTGGATATTTTTATTGGAAGTTTTAAAAATAGATATACGATCTGGCCATGATTCTTTAGTATTTATTTCAGCAAAAATTCTGAGTTCATGTTGTTTGTTAAAACAAAATCATAAAATGGTTTGGTTTGGAAGGGACACTAAAGCTCATCCAGTTTCAACTCCCCTGCCATGGGCAGGGGCATCTTCCACTAGGCCACATGGAAAAATCACATTCCCTTAGTCCAAGAGTTTTCCAGTTGCCAGCAGTTAAATACTGCCTTCAACTCAGGTACTCAATTTTCATTTTAAATGATTGCTTTCACATTTTGTCTTTTTCTTAAACCGATATTCCTGTTTTGCCAAAGACACACCAAAGATCATTTGGATTTCTGTTTACCAGGCAGGGAGTTACAGGGGCAGAACTGGCGGCTCGGGCTGAGGCTGTGTTGAAAAACGCCCTCCATAAACCTGACACTGGCATTGTTGCAGCCTCAGAAAACCCCAGTCAGACCCCGTGAACACGGAAATCCCCGGGTTCCTCATCTCTCTGTGCCTGCAAAACCAGGCACTTGTTGCTGGGAGCTTCTGCACTCCCAGCAGCAGAGCCCAGCCTTCCCCACCGTGTTCCTGTCCCCTGCCCTGGGAGCGAGCTCAGCTCAACTCAGCCTGGGCTCCTCGACTTCTGACACAGATTTCCCATTTCTCCCAATTTTTCCCCTAATTCCCTGGCAGGCTTTTACTCAGCAGCCTTTGCAGGGTGGGCAGGGCTTTCCCTCCTCCTCCTCCTCCCTGGCAAAGAGCCCATCTGGCATCCATGTGGCAGCTCTTGCTAAGTGGGATCTGGTGGGGAAATGCCACATTCCCAGTGGCAATCCCGGCCACACCAGCACAAGGACACACAGGGAAATCACTTCCAGACTATTTTATTTTTCTTTTCCCCGAAGTGTGGAGCATCTCATACGCATAAAATCTCATTTTCCTGCAGCTCACAGTGGAGACACTCTTTGCATGGGGCTGCAGGGATGTGTTTTTAAACCTCTCCAGAGGCTTAAGGTCTTGCCTAAACTGGGCTCCAGGTCCTGCCTAAGCTCAGCTCCAGCTGCATCATTCAAGGGGCTCAGTGCACAGAACTGATGAAAAGAGCAGGGAGAACACATTTGTTACACCACGTTACCTCAGTTAAAAGCTGTTTGGGTTTAATCCATCCCATTTAGGACCCTTTGTGTTACAGGGGGAAGGGAGTCTATACAAACAGAGTTGGAAAAAAAAAAAATGCATTGCTCACATTTTTTAAAAGTCGCCTTGGGCAGTTATAAGTTACATAAAGTTGCTCCTGTTCCTGTTGCAGTTGTGCCAAAGTTATCTGAGGTGACGGGCATAAAGTGACAACTCCAAACTTGGGAAAGAGAAGTTCCCAAACAGGGCCTTTTCACTTACACAAAATCGGAATATAAACAATAGCCTGCAAATTCAGACATGACTTCACAATTTCATAGCAATCGTGGAGATTATCCTAATCATTTTTACAAAAAGAAAAAAAATAATACTTAGATCAAAACCAGAACAATAACTTGTACATAGCAGAGTGTGAAAGAAACTATCACTGTTTCCAGTAGTTGCAATCATGAACTTCACTTAGCTTGACACTTGTGTAATAATGTGAATATTTAGCTTTTCTGAGTATTTATTCCCTAAACTCATGACTTCTAGAAATCCTTCAAAATCTATCACTTGAGAAAGAGAAGTTAAAATGAGAGATATTCTGGGCAAAATTACTCCCTTTTCTTAACATTCTTCTTCCCCCCACACACACATTCCAAATTTCCCACACACATCTTTAAGGCACTGCAATGCAAGTTTTCAGGAGCTAAATCTATGAGAGAAATCAAAAAGAAAGGCTATTTTAAAACAATCAAGACAAAAATAAAAGTCATCCTTAAATACAATGGCAAAAAGTTGGACATCTTTTGTGTCTTTTATGAGCGACGGAGAGAGGAATGATTAAAAATGTACCAAGAGCCCTGAATGCCATTTTACTGTCATTTCCTTTGATTAACCTTCACCTGACCTCAATCCCTAAGGCAATTTCAGTTTCTTTTTGTTCTTCCATTTAAATTCTCCACTCCAGCAGGTGAGTACAGCCCCGTCACTGCAGATTGGTTTGGGGGAGGGTTGCACAGAAAATATTGGGTTCTTTTTTCTGGAGAACCATTTGCAAAAACCTTAACAGGGACAATAAAGGGTCACATTTACTCCAAAAGCGGGATTTTTTACAATCTCTGTGGAATTATAGAATGATTTTTTTAGGTATTAATTAAAGCAGAGTTGAACCAGTCACACCAGTTCCCACCAGTGCAGGAACTTGGTGCTACTGGTCCACAAACCACATCATGATGGAAGTTCTCACCAACATCCCCACTGTACATCTGCAAT